>SNQJ01S0041392.1:103858-123914 GCA_010110895.2 Picea sitchensis
CTTACTCCACAAAGCGTCTTCCCGTGAGGGCTTTCACTATAAGGGGACCACTTTGGAGTTCATCCATATTTACTTCTTATCAACCATGAAAAAACAATAATGAGTCATATTTATATCAAACACTATTGGGTCCATTACCCAAACCTTTGTGGTATGGGTCTTTCTTCAAGGGTTGACATCAATGACAAGCAACCTTAATCAACAGGTTTTCCCTTATAGTTCTGGTCAGATGTTGTAGATACTGTTGTTTACTTAATAAATAGAGGACCTTCAAGCTCTTTGGATGGTAGAATTCCAGAGGAGGAATGGAAAGGAAAAAAAGATAAACTATTCTGACGCAGGCGCGCCAACCACGGGCACATTCGCGCACAGGATCTTCTTCTTCTCGGCCCGAAGAACTCTAAGGTTCTTCTATTTCCCTATCGGGAAATTTGCTCCCACAGTTCTCTCGCGCGATCCCCTTCCTTGATTTATCAGGGAATCGGAACTCGTGACTTTGCGAGTTCAAAGGTTGAACACTGGGCTCTCGGATCCCCGAGACCCGATGGTCAGTCAACTCGCTGACTTTCCCTGAGGGATTTCGCTACTCGTGATACCAAACTTTTGGTTCTCCAGCCTCTGATAACCGAGGTACCGAAAATCCGATGAGCACGTGTGACTTGAACCGTCCACACCCGTCACTTCTATCGGGACTTCCGCGCTATCGCGATCTCACCACTCGCGACTTCGCTACTCGCGAGGTTGAATAACTTCCACGTCGACTCCCGATACCCGAGATGCCGAAACTCGCGACCTCGTCCCCTCGCGACTTCGCTTCTCACGAGGTCGAATAAATTCTACGTCAACTCCCGATGTCCGAGATGCCGAAACTCGCGACCTCGTTCCCTCGCGACTTCGTGATTTTTGTGGCCAAGTTCTCGAACCTTTTCTCGCGAGGCTCCGATGCACGATCCCACGTGCGGATCCAATGGTCCTCCCGCGATCTGGATCCAACGTCTATTCACCTTCTCGCTTCTTGCGTCCTCGTGACTTTGAATACCCAATACTTGGGCTCTCACCCTGCGAGCTCCCGAGTTCGCGAGATCTCCGATCTTTGACACTTGTCCCCTTCAGATGGATGGCTCACAGCCTCTCGACACTTCGTTGCTTCGTGACCTCACGTCTCGCGACCTTTAACGCCAAATACTTGGGTGTTCACCCTACGAACTCCCGAGTTCGCGAGATCACCGATCTCTGCCACCTGTCCTCCTCAGATGAACGGCTCATGTCTNGGGTTTTCAACCTGCGAACTCCCGAGTTCGCGAGATCACCGATCTCTGCCACCTGTCCTCCTCAGATGGACGACTCCTGTCTTCTCGCAACTTCACCACTCGCGACTTGGAGCACCCAACACTTGGGTTTTCAACCTGCAAACTCCCGAGTTCGCGAGATCACCGATCTCTGCCACCTGTCCTCCTCAGATGGACGGTTCATGTCTTCTCGCTACTTCAACCTCTTCAAACCTTCGCGCCATAACCTCCTTGCACCTCTGCGATATCTAACGATCCTCGAAACTTCGCGAAACCTCCTCAGATGATTTCAACCGTCCGTTCTTCCTTTTGTAACTCACGAAAAGAGAAAAGTATATTTCTCCACGAGATTTCTTCTCCGCTTCGCCAACCTGCGACGCTTCTCCCTGACTTCGAATCACACTTATCTATGCTGATCTTCAGTGACTCAGAGGTCTATCCTTCCTGATATTTTCCACAACTTTAGTCTTTAGAAAGAGCCCTTGCACGCACTCCTTGCGGCAAATCTTCAATCACGTCTAAGTGTTGAAGTTCTCTTGACTCTGCGCACACCTGCAAGAGCAGTCTTTCAAAGTTGTTGCTCAGATACACGACTGAGACTCCCTCCCTTAGCCTGTGCACTCCTTGCACGATTGTATGCTTAACTGCACCTTTGCAATGAATGAGAACAAAAGCTATCTCTCTGAGCCTTCTGTCAACGTACTCCTTGTGGACGACTTCAACTGCACTCCTTGCAGGAATCCTTGCTCAAGCAGAGAAACGATTGTAACTCATTCACTTCCTCTCAGACTTAAATCTCGACACACGAGATCATACACTCAACATAACAACAAGTGCATAATAGGAAGAAATGTTCATAAGCAGAGCATTCAACACACATACACAGAGAATAACACAACAGCCATGAATCTGAATCAACCTCTTCTATTAATTCAAGATCTGTACATGGGTGTTTTCTACAACTCTCTGCTATTCTCCTATGCTCTCTAGATTCTTCTTACTCCTGTTAATTGTTACAATGATACAAATGAGGGTGTCTATATCCCAGTTTTCCCTCTTTCTTCTAGAATTGTCTAATCTAAGAATTCAATTCTATCTACCTGTAACTACTACTATAAATGTCTCTGTCTATCTCAGACGAGAGCATATGGCTCGAGATCTGATTACATTTTTATCAAGGCGCCAAATTAAATGATCTCATTTATGTTCAGCGCATCAACTTCAAGAGAAAATTTAAAAATTCAAAAACTTGCGCTGGACGTCTTCTAGCTGTCTTCCGCTTCCACGTTGCTTGCTTGTCGTGAGGGATGCTCCTGCATCATATTCTTTTTTGAAAACTTTCGGTTGTGAAGGATTTGTCCATATTGATAAAGAAAATAGAACAAAGCTTGAGACAAAATCCAAAAAGTGTACCTTTATTGGATACGATGTTAATGATTTTTGTTATCGCTTATGGGATTATGAAAATAACAAAATCATTAGGAGTAGAGATGTCATATTCAATGAGAAGGTCATGTACAAAGATTAGTTGTAGGGAAAGAAACAGGAAAAAGAAAAACAAGAATACACAGTGCTTGATGAGATCATTGAAAAAGAAATTCCAATGGAACCAGAAAATTAAAATGTACAACAACAGGAGCAACAGGTACTTCAAACACGTCCAAGTGTTGTTAGAAAATCTACCAGGTTAAGTATACCCCCTGAACGATATTCTCCTTCATTGTATTATTTATTGTTGATTGATTTTGGTGAACCAGAATGTTATGAAGAGGCAATGTAGGTAGACACCAAAAAGAAGTGGGTGCAAGGCATGAAAGAGGAAATGGATTCCTTGGTAAATAAACATACTTGGGACTTGGTTCAGTTGCCTGCAGGAAAAAGAGCATTGCAGAATAAATGGGTTTACAAGTTGAAGGAAGAAGATGGAGGAATAAAGTGGTACAAGGCTCGATTTGTTGTAAAGGGGTTTGCACAAAAGAAAGGTATATATTCTTATGAAATATTTTCTCCTATTGTTAAAATGACTTCAATTAGGATTATTTTAAGTCTTGTGGCAATAGAAGATTTGCATCTTGAACAATTAGATGTTAAAGCAACTTTTCTCCATGGGAATTTGGAGGAAGAGATTTATATACAGCAGACACAGAGGTGTGAGGTCAAAGGGAAGGAGAATTTGGTATGCAGGTTGAAGAAGAGCTTGTATGGCCTAAAGCAAGCTCCAAGGCAGTGGTATTTGAAGTTTGACAGGTTTATGATAGAACAGAGTTATAGTAGATGTCATTCTGATCACTGTGTTTATTTCAAAAAGCTAGAAAATGGAAGCTATATTATCTTGCTATTGTATGTAGATGACATGTTTGTTGCAGGGTCTAATATGCATGATATAAATGTGCTCAAGAAAAAATTAGCTAATTCATTTGCAATGAAGGATTTGGGTGTTGTAAAGAAAATCCTTGGTATGAGAATAACAAGAGATAGGAAAAATCACAAATTGACATTGTCTCAGGGTGAGTACATAGAGAAGGTGTTGGAGAGGTTTAAAATGAAGAATGCAAAACTAGTTAGTACGCCTTTAGCCAACCATTTCAAATTAACTAAGGAAATGTGTCCCAAGACATAGGAGGAGATAGAATACATGTCCAGGGTCCCTTATTCATCAGCAGTTGACAGCTTGATATATGCAATGGTTTGCACAAGACCAGATATTCCACATGCAGTGGGAGTTGTGAGCAGGTATATGAACAATCTAGGTAAAGAACATTGGGAGGTAGTAAAGTGGATTCTCAGGTATTTGAGAGGTACTGCTACTCATGCATTATGTTTTGAAGGTTCAGATACTTTTCTATAGGGATATGTTGATTCAGATATGGCAGGTGATAAAGACAGCAGGAGGATCACCACAGGGTATGTTTTTACTATAGGTGGAATAACAGTAAGTTGGATTTCGAAACTGCAAAAGGTTGTTTCACTTTCAACAACAGAGGCAGAGTATGTTGTTGCTACAGAGGCTAGTAAATAGATGATTTGGTTACAGAGGTTTATGGAAGAATTGAAAAAAAACAGGAGAATAGCAGGTTGTACTGTGATAGTGAGAGTGTCATTCATCTTGCAAAGAGCTCAGTCTTTCATTCAAAGACTAAGCATATACAGTTGAGGTACCACTTCATACGATCCACCTTGGAAGATGGACATTTGAAGTTGGAAAAGATAAACACTAGCCAGAATCTTGCAGATATGTTAACAAAGGGAGTAACCAGGGAGAAACTGAGTTCCTTCTCAGTTTCAGTTGGTCTTCAAGAATGAAGATGAAGATGAGAAATTTGTCAGGTCCAAGAAGGTTCATAGTCCAGCAAATACAACATCGGTGGAGTATTTGAGATCAGTCTCCAAGTGGGAGATTGTTGGTTGTGGAGCCTGATTATCTTCCAGATTCAGAGGTCTTTGTTTTTCAGCCATGTTTATACCCCATGAAGACTTTACACCCTAGAAGAATGTACACCCTTCCACGCGAGGGAGTGCAGAGGGGGGTTACCCCCTTTGTAGGGTCCGGGGGCAAGCGGGCCCTTGGCAGGGGTTCAAGGGCGAAGCCCTTGAAGAAAAAATTGTCTTCTAAAAGTATATTGTAATTTCATTGTAAATCTGGACCGTTCATTATAAGGTTGCATATCTAACAGTAGAAATTATGTTAGGGTTTTTTGCCCTAGAAGGCAACCCTCTGTTGTGAGGGAAATGTATTGCGGCTATGCATTATGGTGAATATTGTATTCTGAGATAGAAGACTGTGAGAGAAAGAAGAGGAAGTTACAGTGGGTTTGCTGTAGGTTGTATCCCTTCATTTGCTAGATAATAATAAATGAAGGACCTAGCAATTTCTCTGGTGGACGTAGCCCACACTGGGTGAACCACGTAAATCTGTGTCTCTGTTGTATTGTGTATCTTTTGTGTTTTGTTTCCGCATTTGTTTTATTTTATTGCTCCACGACCCTATTTTTCTAACACACACTACTACAAAGCTCCACGTAAATCTGTGTCTCTATTGTATTGTGTATCTTTTGTGTTTTGTTTCCGCATTTGTTTTATTTTATTGCTCCACGACCCTATTTTTCTAACACACATTACTACAAAGCTTATCCAAATCCAACATTCTCTATGTCTATTCAAACATTTCCGTCATGAATCGGTGTGTTAGTTAGACACCTTCAACTTAGACTCTCTTTAAGTTCCAAGTGACACCTAAACTACATCTATGTTCCCTTAAGACTCCTTCATTTAAGTAGACAATTAAGCAAGAAGATTCTATCCCATATATTAATGGAGAGACTAACACAGAAATATAATACAATGAACCATCCGTGAAGTAAATTCTTACTATGAAGACTTAAACTAAACCCAAACCAAATCAAATAAACTATCAATTTGAATAATTAAAAGCAATTGCACACAAAAATGATAAAACCAACAAAGTTTCTACACTGATATATATACATATGTAAGATGTATGCTAATATACATACCTTCATATGAAGCATATACACATCCAATAATTAATGTGCAGGTGTACACATAGCAATACACATCTATACATAGAGCAATGTAGTACGGGGTGCTTATTGCTAGAACAATGTAGTACAGGATGCTTATTCCTGCACTAAAAATCAATGCTTATTTCTGCACCAAAAATCAATAAATAAATAAAAGTCATTGGTTGATTTTGATTTTAATTCTAGAAGTAGCCGCCTTTTATTGACCCAGAGTTTCATTGACTTGACGCTTCAATAGTCAAGTTGTCTACAATTTTAACTTACATATGTTTTCCTTTTTCTTCAAGGTTTAAAGGAAGATTACTGGGTAGGTTGAATGGATAAATTTTGCAATTTTTTTGTTTTTTTTTTAGAAATTTGGTGGTACAAATTTGTGTGAACACAAATTATTCATTTTTATTATTGAAATTGTATTTTTAATGTATCAATGAATTTAGACGCAACCCAATCTTTTCTCCTCTTTCACTGAAACGCCTTGCCTTGATTCCAAGGAAGGGACGCCTTCCACATAAGAAGAAGGGGAACTTGGGATTCCTTGGCTATGGCGAATGTGAAGGCAATGGCGGTGATACTTATGGCGTTGTGGAGCGCCCTCGTATTCCAGAGTGCTTATGGATATGGTGAATGTGGGAAAACTCCCATTAGGACGGTGGTTGTCAGTCTGACTCCGTGCATCGAGGCAGCCAGCGATGCGAAGGCAAGCGTCCCCGCTATCTGCTGCATCCAGGTGAAGAAAGTCCTTTCCTTTCCAACCTGTTTGTGCGCAGTCTACAGCCTTTTTCCCGAAAAGCAGAACAAGACCGATGAAAAAATCGATGAAATAGTGCAGCGCATAGGATTCAACATGACTTCGGCCATAACCATTCCTATACGCTGCAATATTAGAAATTTCCTCGACGGACAGAAATGCGGGAGTAAGTTCCCTTCCTCCATTTTCATCTCCCCTCACCTGCAATCTCACTATGTAGCTTAGGAAAGTCTGCGTTGAATTATCTCATCTATTTGTATGTTTGTTTCTGCCTGGTGTGCAGATAAGACAATCACATGAACAAAACATGGAAAGACAGCGAATTTGGTATCACTTATTTCCAGCTATTACCTACCTAGTAAGCTTCACTGAGACGAAACAAGATCAAAAACCTCTCTTCAAGTTCTACGCTTCTACACCTGCTTTGATATAAATCTAGGTTGTTTGCATAACAGCACTCAATCCCAGCCACAGCCCAACAGATATATTACTATATGTCTATATATATTTCTGCTTCTTTTTAATACTCAGCTCAATTGAAGATATTGATTGTGCACATGGATTTTAACTGTTTATCGTTTGTTCTTCACATCGTTTATATAGTTCTTCAAATATTATTTGACCCTGGACTAAAATTTTCATAACACTGACCAATCTCTGGAGATCTCGTAGACTAAAATCTCAACTTATTGCTTTTAACTTTGGGCATTTCATCTATAAAATATCTTCGAGGATGTCATTCCTTCATGAGAATTGGTATGGAGTTGTATATTTCATTTTTTACTTGGTTTGCATGAATTGGGAATTTTCATTTCATTTCCTGTGGATACAGTTAATAATATATGCATTTGCACTCTTGAATCTTCATCTATCATTTCGGTTTTTCCTAATCCAATTTAGGTACTGTGATGGCAAATTTTAAACGAATCTTTACATGCTATGTATTGAGATTTTTTATGTTGTGCTATGAGAAGTGTGTCATAAAGAAATTTCCAGCATCAAGTTATTTAAAATGCAGCCCATGTAGGCATGGAAACAACCACAATCACCAGGGCTGCCAATCTCCTTTTTACAGAACACACAACTACTAAATGAAAGAGCACACACTTTTAAAATCCCAAACGCACACAGGTAAAACTCAATTAGGCACACCAACACTTATATTAAATTTCAGATTTAGAGACAAATGCTCCATTTCCTCATGAACTAAATTGGGAGGGCCCGCTGGTCTAAATCTCACCCCGGCTTACAATACTTTAAAGAATAATCAAAAACACTTTCAAGAATAATCAGCTTATGATCCTTTCAAAAGTAATTTTAAACACTTTCAAGAATAATAAAAAACAAACGTTTACTGTACCTGGTTTCTTTGTATTTTTGGTGCTGCCAGATTCTTCCCCTGCTCCACTTCCTTCCTCTGTATTTCCTACTTGAAACAGTCACACTATTCTACCCAACAGTTCCTATCATTGAAAGTTCTACTCATCTTCCCTTTCCCTTTGTTTTTTTATTGTTTTCTCTTCTTTGTTGAAACAGTCACACTATTCTACTTTCTTTTCTTTGTTAAAACAGTAACACTATTCTACTTTTCTCTTCTTTGTTGAAACAATCACACTATTCTACCCAACAGTTCTTATCATTGAAAGTTCTACCCATCTTCCCTAGAAACAGTCACACTATTCTACCCAACAGTTCCTCGTGGAAAGTTCTACTCATTTCCCTTCTCTGTTTTTCTATGCTTTTCATTTTACTGTTGAAACAGTCACACTATTCAACTCAACAGTTCCTATCACTGAAAGTTCTAGTCATCTTCCCTTCTCTGTTTTTTGTTCTTTTCTCTTTCTCTGTTGAAACAGTCACACTATTCTACCCAACAGTTCCTATCACTGAAAGTTTTGCCCATATTCCCTTCGCTGTTTTTTGTTCTTTTCTTTTCTCTCTCTGTTGAAACAGTCACACTATTCTACCCAACAGTTCCTATCATTGAAAGTTCTATTCATCTTCCCTTCTCTGTTTTTCTATTCTTTTTTTTCTCTATGGAAACAATCACACTATTCTACCCAACAGTTCCTATCAATGAAAGTTCTACCCAACCCTTTATCTCACTTAAGAATTGAGAATGAAAACCGACTCCTTAGGCAAGACAACACCTGGAGGTCGGGGAAGCAAAGCCACGCTTCATTCAATTAATTAATAAGAATTACAATATATATATATATGATGATGATGATGATGATGATGGCATACTGTTTAAAATGGTTGGAGCCAAACTCAACTAATCACTGCCTGCAACTAATCTCCATTATTTCTAAGTCTCCCCTTTAATGGAGAAAGGATTGACATCCACACCTAACATCTCCCTAAACAGTTCAAATTTGATTTTCCCAAGAGGCTAAGTGAAAATATCAACAACATTTTCACTAGTATTACAATACATTAAATCAATGTCATTAGACTGCATTTTTCTTGAACAAAATGGAACTGAGTATCAACATGCTTTGTCCTTGAATGATAAACTGGATTATTTGTTAACTTGATTGAGCTTTGGTTATCACATTTGATTATCATAGCTTTCCTTTGTTCTTCTCCAACATCTTGAAGTAGTCTTCTCAACCAAACAACTTCACAAGTTGTTGCACACAGTGCTTTATATTTTGCCTCAGTGGATGACAAAGATATAGTAGGTTGTTTCTTACTGCTCCATGAAACAATCCCAGATCCAATGCCAAAGGCATAACCTGTAGTAGATCTTCGATCATCCGGATTGCCAACCCAGTCTGAATCTGAGTAAACTGTCAGCTCAACATCAAATGAATTAGTATATTTAATACCATAATCAATTGTGCCTTTGAGATACCTGAGTACCCCTTTTGCTGCATTCCAATGATTTCTAGAGGTTTAGCCATAAATTGACTTAACACACTAACAAAGTATGCTATGTTAGGTTTGGTTGTAGTGAGATAGTTCAAGCTTCCCACCATCTGTCTATACATTGTATCATTTACCTCCTTCGAACCATCATCACAATAAAGTTTCGTGTTCTGTTGCATTGGAACATAAAAAAATTTACACTGATCCATTTAAAACTTCTTAAGTACTCCTCTGACATATTTTCCTTGAGACACAAAGGTTTGACCAGCATTTATCCAGACTTCAAGACCGAGACAGTAATGTAACTCACCAGGATATTTCATTTCAAATACCTGTGACATCTACTTCTTAATTCCACTAATCAATTTTTCTGAATTTCCTGTAATAATTAAATCATCAATGTATAAAGAAATCAATACAACATGGCCCTTTTCATCAAACTTGGTATACAGATTTGGATCACTTTTTCTCCTCATAAAACCCTGCTAAAGAAAGAAGGAATCTATCTTCTCGTACCATGACCTCGGTGCCTGTTTTAGTCCATATAATGCTTTCTTTAATTTACACACCAAATGTTCCTGACCACTTTTCACAAACCCCTTTGGTTGAGTAAGGTAAACCTCCTCCTTTAACTCACCATTCAGAAAATTAGACTTTACATCTAATTGGTGAAGCTTCCAATGGTATTTTGTAGCTAGTGCAATTAAAATTCTTATAGTGTTTAATTTAGCTACTAGTGCAAATGTTTCTGTATAATCAATGCCCTCTTTCTGTGAATACCCTTTTGTCACCAATCTGACTTTTTATTTATTTATACTACCATCTGCTTTGAATTTAGGTTTGTATATCCATTTACATCCTATGGGATTTTTATCTTTAGGCAATTTAGTGAATTCCCAAGTTTTTTTTTTCATTATAGAGTCATATTCTTCCAACATTGCTTTTCTCCACTCTTCATGTTCATTAACTTCATTAAAACTCATGGGTTCTATGACATTTGAAATATTACTCATTAGGGCATAATCTTTATACTTTTCAGGTGGACGAACCTGTCGTGAAGATCTTCTCAATTGGATGGTGACTTCTCCTCTGTTTTGTGAAGATTCTCCTTCACTGCTGGATGTATCCATGTCACTGGGTGTCTTTTCCTGCTGGTGTTTCTCTTCTTTGGCCTCTTCATCTTCAAGAAGTGCATGCCATCCTTCATGATTGTTGTCTTCATTGTTGCCCTTTTCCTGTTCATGGAAAATTACATCTCTACTTGGAAACACTTTGTGAGTAGATGGATCAAATAGTGTATATGCTTTAAATGCTGAACAATACCCTATAAAAATACATTTGATAGCTTTAGCATCAAGCTTCTTCCTGTTCTCCTTTGGAATATGTGCAAAAGCGTTACACCCAAATATCTTCAAATTATTAACTGTTTGTTTAGAATCATACAAGGCTTCAAAAGGAGTTTTATGATCAAGACACCTTGTTGGACTTCTATTCTTTAAATAAACAACAATGCTAATGGCATCATCCCAAAAAACATTTGAGAGATTCTTACCTTTCATCATACTTCATGCACACTCCACCAGAGTTCCGTTTTTCCTTTCTACAACTCCATTCTGCTATGGAGTGTGGGGTACTGTAAATTGTTGTACTATTCCATGATCTTTGCAATACTTGATGAAGTTCCCTAATCTGTACTCTCCTCCTTAATCTGAGTGGAGGATTTTGATGGAATTTCATGTTTTCTTCTTCACCATGTTTTTAAATTCCTTGAAGTATTCAAAAACATCACTATTTCTCCTAAGGAAATACACCCATGTGTACCTTGTGCAATCATCAATAAACAATAAGAAATAATAAGCACGTCCTAGCGACCGTGTTTGCATTGGTCCACAAACATTAGTGTGCACAAGTTCTAATAGATCTCGTTTTCTCCTATCAGGATTAGAGGGGAATTCATCTCTGTGCATCTTTCCTAATGCACAACCTTCACAAGCAACATACTCATTCTTCAACATAGGGAGTCCTTCAACTATACTTTGTTTTTATAATAACAACAAATCATGATAATTAATGTGACCATACCTTTGGTGCCAAAGAGTTTCTGTAGGCATAGTTGCAGAAGTCAATGCTTGATGATTCTTGCTGGTGACATCAAGTTTCTACAGACCTCCAACTCTGAATCCTAAGGCAACAATCCTGTAATGATCCTGCAAGTCCTTCACTATACAATGTGTCTTGAATAATTTGACCTTCAAATTCTGATCTGTAATGGTGGACACATAAATCAAGTTTTTCTTTATCCCAGGGACATACACAACATTGTGAATGTGTCTGACAGTACCATTCGAAAGTGTTACTGGAATATCTCCATATCCCTTAATCTGATGAGAATGATCATCTCCAAGATAAATATGAGCACCATTATGTGTTTCTTTAAAGTTTATATACCAATTCTTGTTACATTTCATGTGAATTGAAGCTCCAGAATCAACAAACCATGCATCAATATCATCAGTTTCAACAAACAATGCAACATTAGACACAAACAGTTTGAGATATTTTGAATCAATATTCGGGTTTTCTTCTGTAAAATGTCCTGAATGTTTTCTATTTTTATGCCTAGCCTCATCATCATTTTTCTTCTTATAACATTCTATGGAAAGATGTCTAGTCCTACTACAATAGAAGAACTTAGGTTCATTTCTATTCGATGGCATACCTTGTTTTGGCATTGGAAATGACTTTCTCTGAAAACAAATTCCTCCTCTGCCTCCTTCTCCTAGTTTCCCTTAAGGGAATTTCTTCTTTGTCCATAATGGTAAGTCTGA
This sequence comes from Picea sitchensis, assembly GCA_010110895.2. Classification (NCBI taxonomy): domain Eukaryota; kingdom Viridiplantae; phylum Streptophyta; class Pinopsida; order Pinales; family Pinaceae; genus Picea; species Picea sitchensis. Next base: position 116,136 of record SNQJ01S0041392.1, read on the forward strand.
ATTCCGAGACTTCAAATTCGGCTTCAAATCCGTGCACCTCTCTTCTTCTTGTAGCAATATACCTGTCAATTCTTCAAAGGTAGGAGCTTTCTCTCTTGCTGCAAGGCCCGTTATAAACATTTGATAGTCCTCTAGCATTCCATTTAGGGAAATTGTGACAAGATCAATATTTGAAACTTTTTCTCCTATATCTCCCAATTTATATTTCATGTATTTAATTCATCCAAGAAAAGTACTAGCAGACTCATTTATATCCATTTTAAGACTTAACAATTTACTCTTTAGGAAAAGAATGTGATTTGTATTATTATTCTGATACAGACCTTTAAGTACTTTCCAGGTTTCACTAGAAGTCTTAGCATCTCTAATGTGCGGAATTATACCATCTTTAACAAACATTCTCAACAATACCTTGGCTTTGTTCTCCCTCTTATCCCAATCTAGGATTTATGTCACTATCACACCTACAACCTGTTGGGCCCTTCGTTTTTTATAAGGAGTTGTGCAAGAAGGACTACAATCCCATTTTTGGCCCAGTACGAGTTGTGCAAGCTACAAAAGAAGCTGGACAACAGAACAAGGAGAAGTAACAGAAATCAGTTGCGAAAAGGACAACGCAACACCAACAAATAAAAATAAGTTGTAACAAAACAAGAAAGCGTGCAAACCAAAGTCAGAAGGCATGACTTAGATTATATATAGGGATGAATATAATTGTAAAAGGATTGATTTTGGTTGGGTTTTGTTAGTATCGCAAGTGTAAGGTTTGGTCATAGTTATTGTCTACTACTGAGAAGTCAGATTTTGAGTTTGTAATGTGATCCATATGCCATTTTCGGAATTAGATCTCTGCAACATGAGTCCAGAGCCCAGAGTCTGTAACAGAGCACTACCTTGTATCTCTGAGATTGTAACTGAGAAAGACCTGAAGATAATATATGAAGAAGGATCCAAAATTTCAAAATATCTTGTGTCTTTCTGTGCTTATCCTTATGCATTGTATCTTTACAGTACTTCCTTATGGTTCATATGATCCACATGATGTCTCCGTGTTTGAATGCTTTTCTGCAACATAAGTAGCTTTAGTTCTTGCGTATATGAGTTCAACTCTGTTATGTAGTTAGATGTATTGCGCAAGAACAGAATGAATCTTGAAAGTTTTGTGAATCCTCCTAAGTATTTTCCTTACCCTTCCCTATCCATTTGTCTTAGCATCGTTTCGGGTGAGACTTCTTCTCTCCGGAGGAGATGAAAATTCCAGCGCTCTAGACTACTCGGTACCTTTTTTTGGTAACCTGAGAAGAACGCTGATCTGATCAAACTTGCGCCAACAAAATGGTTCTGTTGCCGGGACTTGCGTTAAAAGAGAACCTGTAGGGAGGATGCTTTTGTGGATTCACAGATCTAATATTGACCAATGGTGGGAGAGAAATTGTGATGCCTTCATATGGAAAGAAGCGAAGCTAAGGGGAAAATCTGTGAAAGATACTCGGGAGGTAGTCTTTTACTTAGAAAGATCGAGCTACCAGTACGAGATATTCTGGGTTAAGTTCCCAGAATAATTTTTCCACTGGATAGATAGGCTCCAAGAAGCTCCAGAGTTCCAAGAATGAGTCAAAAGGACCTGTACTTGGGATAAAAAAAATATTATAGCACTTGATTGGCTAGATTGTTCAGTCATGCGAGCGATTGATTTCTGGGTCAACACGACATTTGAAGGACACATTATTGAGTTTGCAGCCGAGAATCACCAATATTTTTCATGAGCAGAGGCGGATTTCAAGAAAGATGCAAGGGGAAGACTTCTGAGAGAAATCCCCCTGTGGATTAAAGTTTTCTTGATGGAAGAGGGGATGCTGACTATGTCCCCAACTGTGATGGCAGTGCAAACATCCTTTCTTGGGGTAGGGTGAGGTTGGGTAGATTCATGGTGTGAGAGAGGGGAAGGGTTCTTTGATAAGCGGGGGAAACAACAAAAAATGGATTCAAGAGACGAGCAAGCCTTGAAAAGAGCCGCCATAGTTGAGAAGTGGTGGCACAACAAGATCAAGAAAGCAGCAAGACAATCTGAGAATTTGCGGAAAGAAGTCGAACCAGGAGAAGTAGAGGAAAGATAGATGGAAGAGTTGTGGAAGATGAGAAGACAAGAGAGACTGGCCAGTCAAAGATTAAGTGAGAGAGAAGTGCAAAGAGAAAGAAGTCCCCATGAGGGTGGAAAAGAAGGAGAAGGTGTAGAATCAAGAGAGGAGGAGGACGACATGGATCTTGAAGAGGAAAGAGAAGATTCAACCCCGATGACAGGAAAGATCGGGAATTCGACTGAAGAGACCTCTCCAGAGGAAGAAAACGAGACCCCCAGATCAAAGAAAACTGCCCCGAAGCTAGTGGTGCTTGCCCCGATCACCCATACCCCAAGTGTCTTCTATCCAAGTGGTATTCTATCCAAGTGGTAAGTTTGATACTACCCTCTTATGCTAGTTCTGTTCCAGTACAATTAGTTAGGCACTCACATCCAGGAAGGGCGAGAACATGGAGGATATTGGGATCCCTTGGTAGATCGCAAGTAGGACTGTTAGGTTTTTGTTTTGATAAGAACAACAACATCAACAATGCTTTGTCATGCGGGAGGTTTGATTGCCCAATACCAAGAATTCTGGGGTAAGGGAGATGAAGATGTTGAGCAACATTGGTTCTTGTGCGAAGCAATCTGGAGATACAGAGGGACTCCAGATGTGAATAAGTTGGTTGAGTTCCAGACTACCTTGAGAGGTCGCCCTCTCAAATGGTACATGAATATTATTGACCCAGGAGTGCCAGGAACGCAAGGTCAAGAATTCACACTTGGCCAGGTACGGACAAGGTTCATAGCGAAGTTTAAGCTACCTCATTCAAAACAACAATCTCTATCTTAGTTGCGCGAGATCTAGCAAAGGGAAGGTGAATCATCCTGGGAATACAACCAGAAGTTTAAAGATTCTATAGGGAGGTTAGCACATCCAATCCATGAGGAACATCAAACAAAATGGTATATTCAGGGATTGCTACCTATGAAATGGATTCCGCTAACGCAACAATGGATAGCCACTTTGACAAATGCCTTGGAACAATCGATGAAGATTGAATCCATGGTGGGGTATCCTGGGATCCTGAGAGTGACCAGACCCCCAATAGATGCAAATCTGGCGCAACTACAAGGGGAAATATCAGCGCTTATAGAAAAAATTCAAGAATTGGCGATACCTAGCCCAAGACGACCGCAGGTCTGGTGTACTAGATGTTATATAGAAGGACATATGGCAAAAAAATGTCCATGAATGAGGGGAATGGGACCTCCTCAGAATTCGATGGGACCCTCACCAGGACCCACAGGAGGAGTTGCAAAAGTGTCTGCGAATTTACCATTCCATAACCCCACCCCATATCATGCTTGTCCAGGGAGCCAAGCAACACCAGCAGTTGAGTATTGTGAGATTTGTTGAATCCATGGGCATGGGCCGAGACAATGCCCCATTATGAAAAAATATTTGATAGTTCCAAATACCGTACACTGTGAGTTCTGCGCATCTACCACACATACTACCAATGAATGTAGAGCATTGGATGCACTTACAGACAGATTGGACCGAACAACATTCAAGGTGAATGAAAACCCTCGGGGACCAGGAAGAGGTCGTGGAGGTGGAGCCGAAGGAGACTTCAGAGGAGGAAGAACCGGGGGAAGAGGGCCAAGGAGATGTTATAACTGTGATGAGAAAGACCATATGGCTAGATACTGTCCCCATCTGAGGTGACCATGGTGCTCTCACTGCAGAACCAATGGGAATGCAACTGAAGACTTCCCATAACTAATAGTAAAATGGGAAGATCGAGCACATCAACAAGGAACTAACCTCATCAGTTCAGAAATCAAGAGAGTTATTAAAGGGAAATTGTCCAACCTCAATATCGTTACTCGAGGAGGAGCAAAGACAGTAGTGGATGCTGATAATCTACCTCAGATCCAGAAAGTAGCACCTAAAGAAGAAAAATATGACCCTCTAAAACACAAGTTGTTCTTTAGAAATTCCATAGAAGTATTTCAGAATATCCCTAGCCCTAAGATGCAAGAGAAACCCCCACAACCTATTGTTTACCCTAAGGTTGTGCAAGTCTCTGCTTCACCCCCTACACCCAGAAACCTTGAAATCACACCAAGAAAACCTGAGAAACCTCAAAATGTAGTCGACATTTGGTTTCAATTATTCTCTGATATTCTCGGGAATGACCAATTAACAGAGAAGTTGTGCAATGCGTTATACCTAGTTTTAGGGAATGAGGAACCCACAGAAGCAAGAATAAGGACTAATCTTCCTGAGAAGATTACTTAGAGGGTGTAGAGAAGGAAAGTATGATCTGGAAAATAATTTAGACTAGTAGCCTAGTTAGGCGAATTTGAAATTAAGGATGTCATGTTGGATCTAGGATCCAATGTGAACATTCTGCCTAAAAAGACTTGGGAAGCCCTAGGAAAACCCTAGTTGGCATATTCCCCAATCCAGCTAAGGATGGCCAACCAATATTGTATTTTCCCCATAGGAAGACTGGAGAATGTGGAAATAGATGTTGCGGGAGTGAAGACTATAACTGACTTTGAGGTGATTGAGATCATGGGAGATAAGAACCCTTACCCTGCACTACTTGGGATTGATTGGGCCTATGACAACTATGCAATAATCGACCTAAATAAAGACACCATGACATTTGAATAAGATGGAATCAAGGTAGTTCAACCCTTGGATCCATATCTAGGCCCCACATATACAAATCCAACAGAAAAACAATGGAGGGAGAAGACTAGGATCAATTGTACACTATAACAGTAGGAACAAGAGAAGATTACATAAATCCTACTGCTGATGAATTAATAAGTTGGAGAAGTATACAGTCGGTGGACAAAGATTTACAACTGGCATTTGACAGTTGGAAGCAAGGCTTATATGAAATATTCTCAACAAGATGCACAACTGTCAGGGAAACTAGATGGGTTGGGACCGAGGTCAAAGAACACCTAGTATATGATGGTACCTCACACCTTGATAGCTTTCTACTCAACATGGAAGAAATAGTAGTAAATGATCAAAGGATATCAGTACTAGATTCATCCCTTCAAGACACCCCTTCCAGATGGTGGGCTAATAAAAAAGCCTTACTCAGAATTTGGGACAATGTGAAGCAAGCTATCAAGTATAGGTTTTAGAATAAGGAGTAGTTGGAATCAGAGAGGCAAAAGGATTTCCAAGTTGCGCAACTGTTAAGCAGAGAATATGATCCTAGTGCACATATTGAACAATGTGTGATATAGTAGCAAGTTGCGGAAATACCACCTCACTTATGGGTTCAAGTATTTCCCCTCTCACTAGGTCCAATCCCAAAATCTTGGTTCATACATGATGAAACCAAAAGATAGACCAATGATTGGCAAACATTGATAGACCACATTTGCAAGGACTTATTGTTTACAAGTAAGTACCCTGAGCTTGAAGTAGTCCTGCAAAGAATTAAGGAATTTATTTTTACAGACAATAGTAATCAGAAATCAAACCCAGTGGTATGTGCAAAACATAGTCAAGAACTTAAGACTATTATTCACCTAACGTTAGACAAGAATCCTATAGAATGCTATAAAATTTCCAGGGATTCAGAAAGCCTAGATGATTTAGAGGAAATGAGAAACCTAGCCACTAAATATATAGAAGGGAACAAAGAAATACCCATTCAGACTGATAGTTCTTATAATCACTCATTGAAGTTGTGAAACTCAATATAGGTACCACAGAGCAACCTAAGATAGCTATGGTGGGAGATTACTGGGATGAGCAAACTAGACAAGAAATATAGATTTTGTTGTGGGAATATGAGGATTTTCTCCCAAAGACCTTTTCAAAGTTAAAGGGGATCAAAGGAGTTATGGGAGAAATAAAAATTGAATTAAAACCAGGATCAAAGACTGTGAGGAATAGACCATACCACCTTAACCCTAGAGTAAAAGAGAAGGTTAAGAAGGATATAGACAAGATGCTAGAAGCTAGACTTATTTTTGCAGTGGAAGAAGAAGAATGGGTCAGCCTAATAGTCATCCAGAGAAAGAAAGGAATAGAGGATATCATGGTCTATGTAGACTATTGAAGCTTTAACTCTGCTTGTGTGCATGAGCCTTTTTCAACACCTTTTACTAATGAGGTGCTAGAACAAGTTGTGTGGAAAGAAGTGTACTCATTTACATATGGATTTTCAGGGTACCACCAAGTAAGGATTGTTGAAGAGGACAAAACTAAGACCACTTTCATAACATAATGGGGGTCTTTTGCATACAATGTGATGCCATTTGGCTTAAAGAATGCCCCCGCGGTTTTCTCCAGGATTGTAATAGAAACTTTTAGAGAGTTTATTCACAAGTTTATATGGATGATTGGACGATATACAGTCTGCTTTAGGAACATGTAGCATTGTTATGTTTGATGTTTGACAGATGTAGAGAATTGCAGATATCATTGAATCTCATAAAGTGTATCTTCTGTGTACCACATGGAAAACTTTTTGGCCACATGCTATGCCGAGAAGGAGTACTGGTAGACCCAACCAAAGTTGTGGTCATTGTGAACATGCCACCTGTTGGTTGTGGAGCCTAATTATCTTCCTGATTTAGAGGTCTTGTGTTTTTCAGCCGTGTTTATATCCCATGAAGACTTTACACCCCAGAAGTATGTACACTCTTCCACGCAAGGGAGTGCATGGGGGGGTACCCCCTCTGCAGGGTCCAGGGGTGAAGCCCTCAAAGGAAAAATTGCCTTGTAAATGTATATTGTAATTTCATTGTAAATCTGGACCGTTCATTATAAGGTCACAGATCTAACAGTAGAAATTATGTTAGGGTTTTTTGACCTAGAAGGAAAATCTCTTTTGTGAGGGAAATGTATTGCGACTTTGTATTATTATGAATGTTGTATTTTGAGACGAGAGACTGTGAGAGAAAGAAGAGGAAGTTACAGAGGGTTTGTTGTAGGTTGTATCCCTTCATATCCTAGATAATAATAAAGGAAAGACCTAACAATTTATCTGGTGGACATAGCCCACACTGGGTGAACCACGTAAATATGTGTCTCTATTATATTGTGTATGTTCTGTGTTTTGTTTCCGCATTTGATTTATTTTATTTCTCCAGGGTATTGTTTTTATAACAATTGGTATCAGAGCCAAAGGTAACTCGCAGGAAAAGAGGGTTCCTGGTTCAAGTGGGAGCAATGTCAGAAGATGGAAATTTTAGGGTCGAGAAATTTAACGGCCAAAACTACCAATTATGGAAGATGCAGATTGAAGATTATTTATATCAGAAGGATCTATTCCTACCATTGGGCAGAGTAGCAAAGAAGCCAACGACCATGAAGGATGAAGAATGGAGATTCTTGACAGAAAGGCTCTAGGAAAGATACGGCTGAGATTGGCAACATCGGTGGATTTCAATATTTCGAAAGAAAAAACAACGAAGGATCTGATGGATGCATTGGCTAAACTGTATGAAAAACCCTCAGTGTCCAACAAGGTATTTCTAATGAAGAGATTATTTAATATGAAGATGTCAGAAGGTGGGTCTGTTGCAGATCATTTAAATGAATTTAATACAGTTACTAATCAACTAAGTTATGTCAAAGTGGACTTTGATGATGAGGTTAGGGATCTTCTCATCTTGTGCTCATTGCCAGAAAGATGGAACGACTTGGTCATGGATGTAAGTAACTCTGT
>SNQJ01S0041392.1:131731-148659 GCA_010110895.2 Picea sitchensis
TTGGAAGGGAGAATTTTTAGATGGTTGCTACTATTTCAAGAATTCTCTTTTGAAGTGGTTATTAAGCCTAGAATATGCAATGTAGGATCTGATCACTTGTCTATATTAGAGTCAGGGGAAATAGCGGAGCAATTGATGATCAACTCCCAATTGCAGATCTATTCCGGGTTGAGGACATACTAGAGTACCTAGAGGACATAACAATATTCTTAAGTACATGAGACTTCCCATAAGCATATTCTGCAACCCAAAAGCAACATATGGTTGTTAGAGCAGTGAACTATTAGTTGATTGCAGGGTAATTGTATAAATTGGGACTAGATAATATCCTCAGGAGATGTGTCTTGGACCATGAAAGACATGATATTCTATGGGAGTTCCACAATGGAGTTGTGGGAGGTCATGTAGGAGGAAAGTCCACTACAAAAAAATTCCTCCAAGCTAGACTATGGTGGACAATTCTCTTTAAGGATGCAAAGGTATATGCTCGATCATGCGATGTTTGTCAAAGAGTGGTTAAGCCGTCACAATGAGATGAATTACCACTTCAACCACTTCGAGCTCTATAGGCATTTGAGAAGTGGGTGGTTGAATTCATAGGGCCGATCAACCACAAAAATAAGCATTCAAAGGATAGATAAATTATTCTTGCAACTGACTACCTTACACGTTGGGATGAGGAAGCAATTGTTCAAGACTGCTTGACCGATATAGCTGCTAGGTTCATTTTTGAGAATATTATCACTCAATTTGGATGTCTTAGGAGTCTAACTAGTGATCAGGGAGATCATTTTATTAGTAGCACTATAGCAAGGCTTACAACAGAGTTCTTGATCCAACATCACAAAAGAAACCCCTACCACCCGCAAGCCAACGAAACAGTAGAAGCATTCAATAAGATTCTAGAGAAAGGGTTAACAAAGATCTGTTGCGCAAACTGGGAAGATTGGGATGAAAGAGTTCCAGCAATTGTATGGGCTTATTGGGCAACCAGAAAAAAACTCCACAGGTACATGCTATTTCATCTAGTTGATGGGAAAGAGGCCGTGGTGCCTAAAAAAATCATCACTCCAATTTTGTACATTGCACAGATCACCCATATGTGAGAGGAAGAATCATTTGCGCAGTGACTCATGGAGTTACAAGAACTCGAAGAGACTAGGTTTTTATCATACTTCCGTCAGTCAGTTGAGAAATCAAGGAAAAAAGATTGGCACGACTGACACATTAATACTAAACTATTTGCGCAAGGAGACAAGGTCCTACTCTATGAAAATCAGTACTAGACGCATCCTAGCAAGTTCCGCATGCATTGGTTGCGACCATTTATAGTTGCAGAGATCTGACCTTCTGGAGTAGTCAAATTTGTGTAACCGGATGGTATGTTGTGGCTAGGATGGGTGAATGGCCCTCGCCTGAAACCCTATATGTCTCAGAACTAAGCTCAAATGACTGTTTCTCTAGTCTGAAGGAGCATGTATCGTAGTTAGATTTGATTTTTATGCAATTTTCGTAAATTCGGTTAATAAAGTCGATGTGTGCAGTGTTGCACCGTGACATGTAGTTCATTCCTTTTCTATTTAAGTGTTCTTTGATACTCAACTGCTTACTCAACAATGCAGGATCAAAAGCATAAAGAACCCATTAATGATAGTCATTAATATGACATGGACCCCTTTGTGTTCAGAAGGAGAACAAATCCAAACACAATCTATGTCCATGTGCCACATGAATGCAGTCTAGTCACAACCTTTATTGCTATTATGGTACCCCGTTTGAATTCAGTTAAGCCATAAATCTGTGAGATGCGAAGATGTTATCGTTATTCGTGCCAAGATTCCCATCTGTCAAACGAAAAGGTCTGAAATCGACCACGTCCTTGTTCAACTCACACAATAAATACCGGTATCTATCGATAGGATTTACCTCATTAACCCATCTCGTCGGACAAATCAGATCCAAGTTGCGTCCATATGGTCATGATGAAAAAAAATTATTACTTATTGCGAGATAAACCTGAGTATAAGGCTTTAGGAACTTGCAGTAGAACACATTGTTTTCAAATAACTTAGCAATTTTCAAATTCTATAGAGCGAGCAATCCTGTGCAATCCTGAAACTCGTAGTTGTGACCCCCAATCCTTAGTTCACCACAGAATTTGTTGATAACTCATAACCCACAATTTTGAGAGCTACAGGAAGCCAAGGTACCATGTCCAAAGATGCAGTACTGGATGAGCCCTGTGACCCCCAAGTCGAGGTCGTGGAAGATCTAAAGGGGAAGGTGGAGTAGGTCAAGCTCCTTGATCTTGACTTAACACACCCAGTCTTGTTCCCCTAGATGAACATAGATGTCTTCTAGAGTATTGCTCCAGACAAGTTGGGAGGCATGCAGTTCGTGTCAAATCCTGAATTTATCAACCTATTCAACTCAACTATTATGAACCTCAGAGACCTACTAGTGTTCAGTACCATTGGTGAGGTTGTGCGGTGCACCAAGTTCCTGATNCAATACTACCAGAGACAGTTAGGATTGGCTGCTACATCATAGCCAACAAGGTTATGAGGTCGTATTACAAGGGATAATGCACACTAGATGCATTAGCAGTGGTTAGTTTTTGCACCAATGGAATTGTATTCAATTGGTGCAGTTACTTGCTAGAGAAGCTACTCATGTCTTGCGAGGAAGCCCAGGAGAAGGGAGACACCTTCATGTATGGATACTTGTTAATGGCATTCACAATGCTAAAGTGGAAGCCACCCACTGGAAGACTGTTGGCGCTAGCAGACAAGGGGTGCCTTGTGAAGATGTTTGAGCCTTGGCATTCCAGGGTGGACTCGGAGAACATGAACTTCAACAATACGACATTCTCCAAGTGGTATAATAGGCTGATTGACACAACAGAGAGGTTGTGCATTCCATAGGATCTCCTCAAAGGCAACACGAGGAACATCGCTTTCTGCATGAAATGACACCATTCGTTTGTATGGCCAAGGCATGCCAATAGGGAAGGCTTCCATTCGAGGATGTTGTCATTCTACCTAGATGAGGAGGCTTTCGAAAAAGAGGTAATGTCATGGTCAGGAGTTAAACACAACCCATGCAAGTCAAGGATGCACTACATTTTACCTACATAGCTTCTAAAGAAGAAAAGAAAAGAAGTAGGGGTAGGAATGAACTCAGGCTCAGAGGTACCGAAGAAAGAAGCTCCAACAYAGTTGGAATCTGAAGAGGAGGAGGAGATGCATCCCTTAGAGCAAAAGAAGAGGATGTTGTCGATGTTCCCACAACTGCTAGAAAAAACCATGTTGATAGGTAAGGATTTCAATGAGATCCTAAGTGTTGCATTCATCACAGAACCAGTGGCGAAGAAGTTCAGAACTGGGGTCTCGCCGAGTAAATTTTTGAACCTCGAACCCCTATCATTTGTCATCCCCCACACTGGCTCAGCGGTCCGAGCAACCCTCGTCATCCATATTTAGGATGACCCTGAACCTGAAACCCCTCCATCCACCATCATCACCAAGCACCGACCATCACCACCACAACCCGAGTCACCACCCTAGAAACCACTAGTTCACCCCAAACCACTGATCCAGAGCCGATGCAGCTCAATCCCCCAGAACAACCAGAGTCAAAACTCCCAGAAGCAAGCCCATAATTGCCTAAGAAGAGACCATAAGTTTCTGGTCCAAATCCAGAAGTACCATAGTAGAGCCTATAATTGATTGGTTCGTACTCGGACACCTAGGACTAGTAGATTGTACATTTTGTGCAGAAAACATACACTCAAATGGTGGAGGAGCCATAAGCTCAAAGTCCCCAACACATTTCCTCAACGAACAAGGTTGAGGGTGCCCAGGGAAGTGAAACTTTGGAAGTAGACGCAAGTAAAGAGAAGGATCCACCTGAGGTTCATAAGGAACCAGAATCAACCTCCGGGCAGAGCATGACATCTGCATAGGAACAAATGGAGTTGGTTCTCCAAAACCCTCAGCAGTGTTCAAAGTTGCTGCAACTCTTCTTGGATAGAATAAAGGGTCTGACACTCCTACCATCAGTGTTAAGTCTGAGGATGGTGCTAGGACCATCCATAGGGGAGGAGGAAGTGGATACGCCTTCAGAACACTCAACGACAAGTGGAATTCCACTATAGACTCGAGCACCCAGGGACACAACACCATATTCCACTGACCTTTCGCAGTGGCCAACAACACACTTGGTTGGAATAATCAGAGCATCAACTGATCAACTAGAGCAGAGGCTCCAGCAGGCTGAGAGGTCTGCTGAGGTCGCAAGCATTCATTGCGTAAGTATCCAGAAAATAAGACAAAGATGCAAATATATAGGTTGAGCACAGACTCGAAAGAGTCCAAGAAGGCTTTCTAAGGCCTGAGAAAAGATTCATAAGGTCGCACCCTAACTACCCAAAGCCAACGATGTAGGAGAGTCGAAGCACCAAATTGAGCTTCTCCACGGAGCATGGTCACAATTGACCATTCGTGCTTAGCATATGGAAGTGCAGTTGCAGAAAACTCAACAAGAAGTAGAGGAGAAACCTCAGAAGCTCCAGAAACAGATGGAGAAGATAGTGTTGGAAGGAAATAATGCCAGAGTATCACTACATAGGCACTGTTGGCCCTTGGTTATGGAAGGAAGTGAAGATCGAGGAAGAAAAGGTCAAACATGAACTGTGTGGGAGACATAGTAACTGTCACTGTGTCGAAGTAAGCAAAAGAGTAGAAAAGCCGGAGTGAAGTACAGAAAAGAAATCCATTGGATGAGGAGATCAAGGATGACAAATCAACAAGGAAGATGGATTGAGGACAACTAAGCAAGTAGAGAAATCCACCATTGGATGCTTTGGAGCATCGCGCGAGAAGGGAGGAAAGACAGGTTGGTGAAGACCTGAAAAGGCGGGTCAAGTTGAACTAGGAGTTTAGACACCTAGGGTTTTGGGTAATTAGAGTTTTGACACCTAGGTTTTGACCTAAGGCTTTCGGTGAGGGACTATAATGTATAAATGGAGGTTGAGAGGACCTAGGTCGGGTTGGTACTAGTGTTGGGTATTGATGTTGACTATTGATTGGTTGAGAGATTATTGTACTGTGAGAGAGAGGAGTGCTGAGAGTGAGAGCCTTCTAGTATTGTAAGATCTTCAGCTGGGTGTGAAGATCAAGTCCTGCAGCTGGGTGCACAGGAAGGTGAGAGATAGAGAGAAGAAGAGCGAAGATCTGCTGACTAAGAGCACAGATCAGAACTGTAAGATTTATCTTAATATATCATAAGCACAGTTCTATGGATGTAGCCCTAGAAAGAGGTTGAACCATGTACATTTTGTGTCATATGTGTGATTGATGCCTGGATATCTGTCATTGTTATATTGTTATTTGCATTATTGTGTTAGATGAGATTTATAGCCGCTCAGAGGAGATCTAGCTAATAAGAGAGATATATGAATGTTACATTATTGTTGTATTAGTTCCACTTGATATTCCCCTAGTTATAGACATATCTATCCTACAACCACCCCTGCCTCTACCTCGGGTGAGACTTCATCTTCTTTGCAGGTGTTGTCGAAAGGGCCGGTAGCTAGGGATTTGTTGGTGCACTCTTGAGCATTGAACCCTAGGTCTACCCCTGTGCCAACAAATGGTTCTGTTTCCAGGACCATACTCTTTTTAAGGGAATGTCAAGGTGGTTCCCATCGAAGACAGAGATTCAAAAGTGGATACAGGATCAAGAGAGGGACTTCACTGAAGCCCAAAAAAAGAACCCTAAACTGAGTACTGAAGATTGGCTACAAAGATACATCTTCACCAACATTCACGAGATATTCTTTGAAGGAATCCACCAAGATTTGTTTGAGTGGTTGGCTAGGTTAGCGGATACCCAGTTCAAGATCGTGTCTAGACCTCCTATGGTTTGGACACCGGCACTGATATAGAAGGTAAAGAGAGTTGACAATGCTGTATCTAGAGCAGTAGATCATTGGTTTAATAGTACCATTGGAGGGTATATCAACGAATTTGCTGTTGATAGGGTAGAATCAAATAGCCAAGCCGAGAGATACTTTTTCAAAGGACCCAGAGGAAACTTTTTGCACTTTCTAAAGCTGAGAATCAAGATGCTATTGCATGAAAATAATGTCTTGAAGATACAGTAGATTGGTTGGACCTAAAAAGGCTAATGTTCAAAAATTCAGACAGCGACAACGACACAGAAGCTGGACATACGCGTAGTGGAAGAGTATTCAGAAGGGTTCACCTTGAGAACCTGTTTAAGAAAAACTATGGAGAAGAGGGTTTCTACAGTGGAGAAGAGGTAGACCTAACCAACAAAGAACATTAAGAACCCACCAGAACAGAAGAAGGGGAAGCTGAAGAACTTTTCCAAAGCGAGATAGAAACCTCAGGAACTGCGCAGATTACTGAAGTAAGTAACATTAACCCTCCTGTTGTTTCAATAGCACCAAGAAGCCAGAATAGCCAGAACCACAAGAGTCTTCAGAGTGTTGTTACTAGCATGTCAACCTATACTCATACAGGATTCCTAGGGAACTCTATGGTAGATGATATGAGGCTCCCTATCTTCAGGGGAGATGGATATGAGGATCCCGATAAACACTGGTTCCTGTGTGAGGCTGTGTGGAATATTAAAAGTATCACCGGCGAAGCCATCAAGAGAAACCAGTTCAACACTACGCTAAGGGACCGCGTGCTGAGCTGGTACATGAAACTTGTCCAAGGACTAGCGTAGCTTATGCCACTGAATGAGATCAATAATGCACTAATTATAGAGTTTAAGAAACCTAAGTTGGAGTCACAATGTATTACATATCTAAAAGAGATCAAACAAAAGGTAGTAGAACCTGTTTGGGAGTTCGACAAGAGATTCAAGACCCTAACAGTCTGATTAACTTTTTAGATCCCCGATGAACAGAACAAAGAATGGTTCATCACGGTGTTTTTACCACACATTAGAGTCCATCTGATGCAACAGAAGATTGCATCGCAGGAAAAATATTTGGAGATCGCCATGAAGCTTGAATCAACACCTATGGGAGAATCTAGCTCAGGCATTAGCCAGATCTTGAGCCAACTACCTAGCTTGTCTCTGCAGGTCGAGGATATGAAGAAGGACAAGGGGAAGGACAAAAGAGAAGATATCTGGTGTGTAAGATGCAGATCTGAAGGTCATGATAAGGAACACTGTCCCTTATTTCATGAGTATTTGGCCTCAGGAGCACTGTGCCCCTTGAAGCAAGTTAATCTGCCCTAATGCGATGTATGTAGAAATAGGCATCGCCCAGGTGAGTGCTATTACATGCAGAAGTATGTTCAGACACCCACAAACTTGTATTTCAAATTCTGTAAATCAGTGGGGCATGATGATCGATATTGTAGAGCTTACGATCTCATGCATGAGAGGTTGAGGGACATATACAAGATTCAAGGTGAAGTACAACAAGAAGGAAAAACTCTGTAGTACAACTCTCGAGGGAGAGGAAACTTCAATTCTCGTGGTGGATACAGAGGACAAGGACAACGAGGAGGTATGGGATGAGGCCTAGGACAAATAATATGTTATAACTGTGTGCAACCAAGGCACTTGGAAAGGGATTGCCAGAATCCTTGCACAACCTGCAGTTATTGTAACTCTTTCGAGCATGTCATAGAAGAATGCCTTGTGCTTCTGGATAAGCTTCAGAAAGACGAGGACCCAGCAGACCCCACAAGTGCAACTGATATATGATGAACCACGTGGAACAAACCCTAGAGTTTCTATTATTACTTGAGGAGGCATTGCTACAGGAGAAGATAAAACAATCCAAAAAAAGATCGCAGAAGAGTCAGGTATTAGGAAAGTTGTGGAGAAGACTCAGGCTTTTGATGCAAGGAAAGAAATACAAATCTTCGAGGAAGCAAGACAAGAGTTCAAGGGGGACCAAGGATCCTCATCTAAAATGTGACCATAAATAAAAGAGTATGGAATGCCTCGGGAATTTGATCAATCGACTTCACCGAAAGAAGGACAAGAGGTAAGTAAACTCGTCAGATGTTTGTAGACTTGTCTTAAGTTAATTTGGGATGAGAATGTTGTGCAAGAGTTATAGAACCTAATCAGGCTGTATGAGCTAGGAAAGGTAGACCCCTTACTGAACAAGGCAGTACACCAGATTGGTAAGAAGAGAAGAACAAACAAGGAATTACATTTGAATGCTCAAATAGGAGAGTATGATATAGACTATGTGGTCCTCAACTTAAGGTTGGAGGTCAATGTCATGACGAAGAAAACTTGGGCACTAATGGGAAAATCGAAGTTGATCTATTTCCCTATCAGGCTTAGAATGGCTAATCAACAAGTTGTTATCCCATTTAAATGATTAGAGCATGTCACTATGGACATCGACAGAGTTAGGACCTTTGCAGATTTTGAGGTAATTGAAATTGTTGATGATAGATGCCCTTACCCTGCATTGCTAGGAATTTATTGGGCCTTCGAAAATTCTACTATTGTTGATTTAAAGAAAAGAGGCATGACATTTGAAAGAGCTGGCCTTAGGGTCATTGCACCCTTATATCTAGATGAGGGTCCGCGATATACAAATCCCATCAGAGAAGAATACCACGCATATGAGATGGAAAACATATATAAATTAACAACTAGACAATAGGATTATATCAACCCTACTGCCGATGGACATCTAAGTTGGTGAAGTGACAACGCGTGTTCATCAGATTCAGAAGAACCACTGGATAATTGGCAGAAACAGATGTATGAAGTATCGACAAGGAGATGTGCCCGACTGACCAGAGAAGTTCATTGGATTGGTAGAACAATAAGTAACTTGCCTACCTTTGATGGTCTGAACCCTCTAGAAGCCTTCCTCTCAAATTTTGAAACAAGTGTACCAGCACAACAAAGGTTGTTGGCTATGGATGAGTCCCTGAAAGCTACACCAACAAGATGGTGGGGGACACACAAAAGAAATATTATAGGTTGGACACAATGCCAAACCTTGATGACAACGTGGTTCTCAGCACAAGTAGGAAGATGGGAAGTGAGGTACACAGGTCAAATCTACCCAAAGGACCATGTGCAAAGCTGCGAAGAATCCTAGAGTGACATTCCCTGAGAACAATGGGTACATGGATTCATTAACACACTGGACACAACCCCTATTAACTGGTACCTTCAAGCGGAGCTATGCCTCATCACTACAGATTGGGAAGGTATGCTTCAAAATTGTGTAACCACCTTTTTGTTTGAAAGTGAATTTCCTTTAGTATATCAAGCACTATAGATTGTAAGGTAGAAAGTATTTAAGGAGGCATCTAGCCTCCCTTTGGAGTAAGAAGAGGATGAATGGAATGCGCCATTCCAGAAACTACAAGGATGTTACAAAATTAATGCCGACACAGATGATGATCTGAGGAAGGTAAACATTGCTGAGACAGAAGGCCATAGGAATGTGGAAGGACCAGGAATTGAGCTACCATTCATTAGACAACCGATCAAGATAAAGAAATTCAATATTGGGACAAAGGAGACACTGAATCTTGCCAATGTTAGAGATTACTGGGATGCTGCTATCATTGACAAAATTACAGAATTACTGCACGAGTATCAGGACTTGTTTCCATCCAAGTTCACTGATATTAAGGGTATCAAAGGACCTATGGGAGAGATGAGAATACCTTTGAAACTAGACGTGAATCCAATCAAGAAAAGACCCTACAGATTGAACCCAAAATATAAGGAAAAAGTGAAGATTAAGCTTGACAAAATGTTAGAAGCAGGGATTATTGAACCTGTCAAAGAGTCAGAGTGGATCAGCCCTATGGTGGTGCAAGACAAGAATACAGGTGAGATCAGGATCTACGCAGATCTCAGGAAGTTGAATGATGCTTGTTTGCATGATCCTTTCCCTACACCATTCACAAACGAAGTGTTGGATAATGTGGGAGGCCATAAGGTATATTCATTTACAGATGGGTTTTCAGGATACCATCAAATGTGGATTGCTAAGGAGGACCAACACAAGACCACATTTTCCACAGAATGGGGATCCTACCAATACACAATGATGCCATTTGGACTGAAGAATGCCCCAACAATATTCTCCAGGGTGGTAGTCGAAGCGTTCAAAGAATTTTTGCATAATTTTTTAGAAGCCTATTTTGATGACTAGACTGTTTTTAGTTTGCTGAAAAATCATATTGAATGTCTAAGACTAATGTTGGACAAATGCAGGCAGTGTCAAATTTCTTTAAATTTGAAGAAGTGCATCTTCTTCTCACCATTTGGAGTATTAATAGGACATATTGTATGCAAGCAAGGATTGCTAGTTGACCCATAAAAAATTGCAATTATAGTCAACTTACCGCCTCCTACTTCAGTCAAAAAACGACGCACTGTGCTAGGACATATTGGCTATTACAAGAAATTTATTTAAGGATATTCTCAGATTACTACACCAATGGAGAAGTTATTAAAGAAAGATTGTCAGTTTTGTTGGACATACGAATGCCAGCAGAGCTTTGACACATTGGAACAAAAGATGGTGACTATGCCCATTCTAGTCTTTCTAGACTGGAGAAGAGAATTTCATGTGCATGTTGATGCATCTTCTATTGCATTAGGAGCAATATTGGCACAACCTAGAGAAGGGGAGATTGACCATCCATTAGCATTTTCCAGCAGAAAGCTATCTACATCTGAAATCAATTACACTACTACAAAGAGACAAGGATTAGCCATGGTGTACGTGCTGCAAAAATTCCGCCATTACTTACTATGATCCAGGTGGATATCGGTGGCCACCCACCTTTTCCAGCTGGCTCAAAACAACTTTCTAGCAATTTTGATAATTTACTATTTTTAGCAGTTTTTCGGGTCCTGAACTTGTTGAGCCATTTTGAGGCCCTAAACGACGTTTTTTTGGGGTATGTTGCGGTCGCATGAAAAAATTTTGTGTAAATTTTGTAGTCCTCAGATAGATATTTCAAATGGGCTATCATACGCCTAAAACGGATATCGTATGAAAAAGTTACGACCCCGAGAAGTTGATGTACTGACTTACCCAAACGGGGCCCACATGAATTTTGGCGCTTCATCTCCTAGGGTTAGGTTTTTGGATGTTTAGGGTTTTTGAAACTCTTGTTTATTGTAAAAAAGCCTTGAGAGCTTCATTGTAATCATCTTCTTGCGAATGAGCGTAGCCGTCACATCTCTTCTCAGAGATAAGCCGGCACCATTCTAGCAAGTTTGTTCTCTGTTGCATTTTACAGTTTCAATTTATTTCCTTATTGAATAGAAAACCAGTTTTACTATATCTTTGTTATTCTGTGTTAAGCATCTGGTAATAATCTGTAGTCATTTCATTCCGCTCATAAAATCCGGATCATACTAGGAGGACACTTTAAAATGTTTACTAATCACTCTGCGCTGAAGTACCTAGTCAACAGCCAGTGTTGGGGGGGTGAATATGCAGATGGCTTCTCCTGTTTCAAGAATATGATTTTGATATCATAGTTAAGCTAGGAAGAATGAACAAGGGACCCGACCACCTTTCGAGKTTGGAACATGGTGAAGAACCCACCAGTATGGAGTATACACTACCGGATGCACAACTACTCGCCATTAGGAAGATGAATGACCACTTCACAGACATAGTCCAATTCCTGTCAACAAGAATGGCTCTAAGTGAGTATACAATTTCCCAGAAGAAACAGCTAGTGTTGCACGCTGGAAAATTTTCACTGATAATTGATCAACTATATAAGATGGGACTTGATGATATACTAAGAAGATGTGTGTGATGGAGGAAGATCTCTCGCTGATCCTCGCAGAAGCTCATGAAGGCATCGCAGGAGGACATTATGCAGGGAAAGCAACTGCGCAAAAGGTTCTGCGAGCTGGCCTTTGGTGGCCTACTTTACACAAAGATGCTAAAGAGTATACCAGAGCCTATGATGTATTCTAGCTAGTTGGAAAACCATCCCGAATAGATGAAATGCCACTAGCACTTCATATGACCCTACAAACATTTGAAAAGTGGGCCATTGACTTCATGGGACCTATAAACCAACCAGGAAATCGCACAGGAGCAAGGTACATTATCACTGCAAAAGAATACCTGACTAGATGGGTCGACGCAAGAGAAGTCAAGGAATGTAGTGCAACTACAGCTGTGCATTTTATATTTGATAACATAATAACCAGGTTTGGATTCCCTAAGACCCTTATGAGCGATCAAGGCACTCATTTCATCAACAAGACAGTTGAAGCCCTGACTGAAGAATTTGCAGTTCACCATCAGAAGAGTACACCTTACCATCCACAAGAAAATAGAATGGTTGAAGCATTCAACAAAATATTGGAGACAACATTGACAAAGATTTGCAGTGTGAATAGGGATGACTAGGATTTAAGAGTACCAACAGTACTCTGGGCCTATAGAACCACTTGCAATAAATTAAAAATGCAAACCCCTTTCAAGTTGGTTTATGGTCTCAAATCTATTGTCCCGATGGAGTACTTGGTACCAATATTAAGAATTGCTACATTTACAGACATGGATGATATTGGTGTTGTTCGTGAAAGGCTTGCCCAGCTGGTTGAACTAGAAGAACACAGATTTACTGCAGGATTCCATCAGCAGGTACAAAAGGAAAGAGAGAAGACCTATCATGACAGACACATCAAGAAGAAGGCATTTAAGTAAGGTGATTTAGTACTGGTGTATGACAGTAAATTTATAAGACATCCAGGGAAGTTCATAATGCATTGGCTTGGACCATATGAGATCGCCTATGTTACAGAAGGAGGAGTTGTGTAGCTGAAGACATTGAAGGGAGAATGGAAAGAAGGATTAGTGAATGGGAGTCGACTGAAGTTGTTTTATGACAACCAACTGCCTCACTTCTCTTAGTAAAAGAAAGGAGAAAAGGTTCTAGGTACCAGGTGCAGTTGAAACTGGGTACCATACACAGAAAAGATAGTCTGCACAAGGATGGGAAGGAGGCATAAAGAAGAAAGCAAAGGCTTCACTGCGCAGTCCAAAGTTGAAGTGAAACAAAAGGATTAGATATGAAGTTCCTTGAGACGAGTCACGGGTGAGTGTTGGGGGCCTGTTGGCCCTTGGTTATGGAAGGAAAAGAAGATCAAGGAATAAAAGGTCAACAAGCAAAGAAATCCACCATTGGATGCTTTGGAGCACCACGTGAGAAGGGAGGAAATATAAGCTGGTGAAGCCCTGAAAAGGTGGGTCAAGTTGAATAGGGTTTTAGACACCTAGAGTTTTGGGTAATTAGGGTTTTGACACCTAGGTTTCGACCTAAGGCTGTCGGTGAGGGACTATAATGTATAAATAAAGGTCGAGAGGACCGAGGTTGGGTCGGTACTAGTGTTGGGTATTGATATTGACTATTGATTGGTTGAGAGATTATTGTATTGTGAGAGAGAGGAGTGCTGAGAGTGAGATCCTTCTGGTATTGTAAGATCTTCAACTAGGTGCGAAGATCAAGTCCTGCAGCTGGGTGCGCAGGAAGGTGAGAGGCAGAGAGAAGAAGAGAGAAGATCTGCTGACTAAGAGTGCATATCAAAACTGTAAGCTTTATATTAATATATCATAAGCAAAGTTCTATGGACATAGCCCTAGAAAGAGGTTGAACCATGTATATTTTGTGTCGTATGTGTGATTGATGCCTGGATCTCTATCATTGTTATACTGTTATTTGCATTATTGTGTTAGATCATATTTATAGCTGCGTAGAGTAGATCTAGCTGATAAGAGATATATGGATGTTGCATTATTGTTGTATTAGTTCCACTTGATATTCCCTTGGTTGTAGACATCTCTGTCCTGCAACCACCCATGCCTCTACCTCAAGTGAGACTTCATCTTCTTCACAGGTGTTGCCAAAAGGGCTGGTAGTTAGGGCTTTTTTGGTGTGCTCTTGAGCATTGAACCCTGTTGGCAAATATTTAACAGGTAGCGTATGCTTGCCATTGATGGCAAGTACAACAGTGAAGATGGCATGAGTATAGGAAGAATGTTACAGACGGGAATCAGAAGTAGTTTGGGAAGACACTGCAGAGAAAGCTCGATAAGATCATAAGAGATAGTGCAGAGGATTGTTGGCATGCTTTATAGGTAGTATGCGCTTGTCATTGATGGTAGGATCAGAGTGTGCATCGATGAAAAATAGGAAGAAAGTAAGCTCAGGAGGAATTAACGCAGAGTCGAATGCAGTGTGTAGGTGTGTACCAGGGATGAGGTTAACTCATGGCTAAAGCGGATCACAGGAGGATCAAAGTTCGAGGCCTTTGACACTTAGAAATTCTTCCAAGTAAGGAGGATGCGTAAGCTTGGAGGAGAAGTGTCGGTGATCGTTGGATCCCATCCTGAATTCCTCATGACCATCAGATCTCATTGTATACAAGAGGAGCACGCAGATATGGAGGATAGATCTTGGGCGTTAGATCCAAGCGCAGGGTCCGACCACCGTTGGATCAAGGAGAACCTACACGTTCTTTAAAGTGAAAGGAGTAGAGGGCTCACAAAATCTCGAAAGAAGGAGGACCGTCCATCTTCAGGCAGGACACATGGACATAGATCAACATTTCGCTAACTAGAGAGTCAAAGGAACAGGGTTCCCTAACCTCTCAAAATCGCGATATGAAAAATCGCGACTTAACCACAACTGTCAAATCAAGATGTGATCTACATCGTTGATCTCGGTCCATTTCGGAGTTTTGCGGATCGAGAGTTGAAGATGTCAAAGAATAATAACCACAGGAATCCCAAAATTGCGATATGCGATATTGCGATTTAATCACAGCCATTAGATCAAGATGTGATTTGGACCGTCGATCCGACTCACATCAACAAACCACGTCAACTAGGAACACGTGGCACAACCAGGTAATGAAAAGTGTCAGACTGATTCAACATTTCAAGCACATGTAAGTCACGAATTAGGGTGACACGTGGCAGGTATTCGACACATGTGACGTCAGCAAGTTTACACCACTTCGGAGTTTCGGAAATCAGGAGATATAGATGTCAAGAAACTCTCAGCATCAGGAGTCCCGAAATGCCGAATTGCGAAACACCGAAATCTCGTCAACCGTCCATCTCTAGGGGTTATGTGGACCATTATTCCGACTCCCATATCAGGAGTTGGAAGCATCAAGAACATTCACCATAGGAATGTCGAAATCACGATATGCGAAATCGCGAAATCATTTGAGCCATCAGATCAAGTGTTGATCAGGATCGTTGATCCCACGCCATTTCAGGGGATCGGGGATCGCGACTTGGTGAGTCGAGATGCCTCATCTCCAGACTCATGAAATGCGAAATCGAGAAAGCACCTTATGCATAAGGCTGTGGTCACTGCCCTTGGTCACATCAACACGAGCTAGAGCAACCAAGCTCAGTTTTGGGGATCGCAACTCAGAATGTCGAGATGCATGGTCACACGAATGTTGAATTGCCGAATGCCGAAATGCCGAAATGAATGAAAAATCCCATGGAATCAATCCAACGGTGAAGGTGAATTTGAACAAGATCGGAGGGCTACTATAGCACGTCGCAGTATAACTGTTAGAAATCATTGATGGTCTCTGCTAGAGAATTCGAAGAGACCTTTGTGTGATCGCCAGAGAAGATGAAGAGTCTCTAAGCTTCATCCAGTAAAGCAAGACGATTGTTAGGGGGATTGACAGATGGATGAGCGTTGAAGCCTGTAACTGAAACAGAAGGCATAAGCTCGACTGTGCCAGAGAAGATGAAGAGTCTCAACTGCTGGAGAGGCTGATGATTATTAGCAAAACACCCAGTGTTGCTGAATGCGTGGCGAGAACCACTAGAGAAGCTGAAGAGTTGTGATGATCAGGAAAAGCACTCGATATGTTCAGAAGATTGGGCGTGGTGTGAGCATGCAGGGGCATGGAAAATATTACATGCACAAGGAGCACAGGTACTATAAGAATGATGATCAAAGAAGAGATGGTTGTTGTTGTCACTGGGTAGGAGGATTCAAGTGTGAGCAAGGAGGCAGAGTGCAGGAGCGGAAATGCACAGTAGAGGAAGGTTGCATTGAAGTGATATGGTGCAGAGAGTATAAAAGGAAGAAGAACACAAAGTGTAAGGGGTGCAGAAGACACTAATGCAGATAGGGGAGAGCAGCGTAACAAAACAACAATAGGGCTGGTAAGCCATTGAATAATTTTATATCGCTGTAATAAGTTTCAGTAACAAAGAATTTTTTATTCAGGGTGGTTGGGAGGTGCTAGGGAGGACTGGTGTCCTCAAAGGTTCAAGTGGGTGCTTGAACACAGGGAGTTGGTGCTTCCTTCTAGTTGGTGCTAGAGAAACCAGGGAGTTGGTTCTTCCTTCTAGTTGGTGCTAGAGAAACCAGGGGGTTGGTGCTCCCTTCTAGTGGGTGCTAGAGAAAACAGAGAGTCAGTTCTCTTAGCAAGTTGCAGCTTGCAAAACAGAGGTTGTATCCTCAGAACGCATTGGTGCTCATATGTATGATAATGTAAAGAATGTAGATAATACTTATCATATGAAGAAAAAGAGGTTTTTACCCTGTATGGGTTTCCTCGAGAATTATCTGTCTCGGTCTTTCTCATATATGTGACTGATGTTGAATGTGCCTTTGTTTATTTCTCTACATTATTGTGATCATCATTGAGTTCCTTGTAAAGATTTTAAAAGAAGCATAATTGTTTAAGCACGGTAACAACTGATTCACCCCCCCTCTCAGCTGTCCAACAATTGGTATCAGATCCGACCCCTTTTATCTAAGGGTAGATCCTAGAGCTTAAACATGTCAAGCCATGAAGGAAATTCAACCAATAAGGCCCCTCTGTTCAATGGAACAAACTTTGCCTTCTGGAAAGTTAGAATG
>SNQJ01S0041393.1:9817-51466 GCA_010110895.2 Picea sitchensis
TTTGTCTAGCCATCTATATATTGGTTTACATCATAGCCGAGAGTGTTGACCACTAAAAGGGTCGACACTCCTCAAAATAGTAAACTCGTTAATTATAGGCATCTTTGTTACAACAACCATAGAGTCTATGGTTGTGAATCTAGGGCCTGGTTTAACTATCTCAACTCAAATGCAATAGGACCCATAGCAAGAGGGTTCCAATGTGCAAGAAATCCATGTTTTGTATTTTCCCGAAAAGNGCCCACGGATATGATAACCAATGATTCCGCTGTGATTCGAGTGTTAGATCAAGCACTGGAATATTCATTCGTGGCAGTACCAGAACGGGTGCTGGAATGAGCACTGAAATCTCAAATATGAGTTGATTGTGATTAAATAGTCCAACGAAGCTTGCCTTCAGTTCTGAAAAACACGATCTGTTGGATGGAACAATCTCCCTTCATTTTTGTTCGTACAATCGTCCACCTATGAAAATGAACAAAGATTATTAAATTGATATTTCAATGATGCAAATGTTTTAATAATGTATATAGTGAATGCATCCCCCATGATATCTATTGCTTAGTTGTTCTATGGATTGTATAGCTATATAAAACAAGATGTTCATAACACTAAGTTTATCATCTACAAATTGGTTAAAACCATGTAAAATACATTAAAAAGTATAAACTCACATCATTTATTTTTAATGCTTGTAATTAATATATTTTAAATAAATGGTATGCTTTAAAGGGTGAAGGGAATGGATTATGGTCAAATATGGTGATAAAATAGTCAAATGAAGTGAAAGAAAGGAGGTATTTTAGGATCCCATCAGTCGAAACAACCCATAAGGGAAATGCGTGAATCCATAATAATTCCCCTAGATCTCACCACTAGTCCATCAAAATCATCTGCATGTATTTGTCACGAGTAATGCAAATGCATAAGGTAAAATCTCATGCCACATGAGGGGTAAAACCTCCAAAAGAATATTCCCTTGTAGATCAAACTACATGCTTGAAATCCAAGACACTCAAAACACACTAAACTTGAAACAGCCACCTCCAAATAGGGCATTCTTTAGGCCTAAAACATTCCCAAGTCCTATGACCCACCCCCCTTGCAACCCAATTTTTTTCAATGTCTCACCAATCACAATGTATTAACCTTGTGACTCAATCTTTAAATGAAATAGGTGTTACAATTATATTTTCCACCCTAGGGGCACATAGAGGACCTTCTCAAAAGGGGGGGTACTAGAGTATACATACAGATGTACCTAACAAGGGTTTCCAAAACCATGGGAAAATACCTACCACATAATAATATGGGAAATACCATGGGTTTCCAAGACCATGGGCTCATAAACCACCTATAGGTAAATTCCTATTTACTAGGAGGAGGAGCACTTCATTCCTTGATTTTAGGAGATAATTCCTATTTCATGACTAGAGAGCGCACTTGAGTGAGAATATTCTTCCCCTAAACAAAGGAACACCTCTTCTTGAATCATGCTTTAGTTACACTAAGTGAAGTCTAGTATTGCATGCATACATTGGAATTATCACCTAGAATTGCAAGCACACCTTGGAATCATCAACAAGAGCACTTGCCTTCTTTGGAATCATCACCAAGAGTGTGCCTCACATATGGATATGAGTAATTCACTCCACTTGAGAATATATAGTCAAATATGGATTGAATGGTTAGTTAACCAAGATTAGGTGGCATATCACTAGTGTTTCAGTCAATGCATGTCTTAAGTAATGTCTATAAGCTCAAATATGGCACATTATCTCATCACATGGAGGAAATATTTGGTGGTTTATTTATGCATGGATGTTTGCTTGGAGAAAGGAGGAATAATTGAGAGTAAATTTACGCTGCTAGAATTCCAAGAGAGTGAGGATGAAGGAAGAGAGAAGGAAAGTACCAAGGATGACTACAACACAAGGATTAAAGGATTCAATCTTGACACAATGTTCTCTATTTTATCAATATAGAGCAGTGTTACCTCTCCCCTTCAATGATTTTATTTTCGATTACATGATTCATGGTTCATTATTGAATAAAGTATATTTGTTTGGATTCAATTTTCTTTAACACTTAAAAGAATTCATAGGTTGATATTCATTTGTCAATTGTGTGTAGGAAGCATATCAAAGGAATCAGAGCTGGATCTATGGACCTACGTCGGCCGAAGAAGTAAGGACAACTGTTAGTTAATAGGGTACTCCTCTCTTCCCTCTAGTGTAAAATGAAAAGAATCTGATTAGATCTAGGAAAATAATATTATCTATTGGTTGTCTATCTTGGATTGAGGGTAGATACGAGGGAGAACCCACCTATCCATAGGAGGGATATCTCCATTAACAATATGTGCAATAAATGATCTCAATTTCTTTGGTTGGTTCCCCTATTTGACCTTACAACTCAGAGTGCACATGATTGGTAGTGATACATTATTGGATGGTTAACTAATGGTTATTTCTTTTCTTTCAATGCATTTGCTTGCGACTCAGTCTTTGTATTTTCTTGCATTGTTAAAAAATGATTTCTTAGAGTATATGAATTTGCATTGTTATCCCACCATGGTTGCTTATGTCTCTCACTTCTTCATTAAGATCTTGGATTGACAATTGGGATGAGATTTGCTTTGTTCTCCATTCTATTATTGTCTGTTAGATTTTGTAGTGCACATAGACTAGTGCACTCACACCTTAGGTCTGGTCTATGTTCTCAAAAAAACACACAAACTTACAATTTGAATTGTAAACATAAACACACTGAGATGCCTAACTATTTAGAATAGTGGAAGATCAAAACACCAAAAATTATATCAACACATTACACAATAATTTTGAGCCCAAAAACCTTGTTCTTAAAACCATAACAAAGGGATCCCGTACCAGGGAAGATGACCCTTTTTCTTTCACAGTAGAAAAATTCCAAATACACTTACAAAATTCAGCTGAATAGAGGCTGACTATAATATCCCTCTAGTTGCCTCAAAGTTTCTCCAAACTTGCCGACTATATTAGCCCTCTAGTTTCCTCTAGACCGTCACCAAACTATCCATAACCTTGCAGTTGTTCTAGTGCTGTACAATCCTCTTTCATTGTCCAAAGTCTTCCCTCAAGGGTTGTCCAAAATCACTCCACAAGTCTGTTGTTATATACCACTAGTATTGTTGTTCTCGACCTATAGAAAAACCCTCAAATTTCCCTTAAGACTACTGCTATTATATCTTGTAGCAACACCCTTTCTGGCCTCCCAAATACTCGTGAGTTCAGGCCAAGTCACCTAGGAATCTATGACATCCTTCCTCACTTCCCAATAGACTTGTGGCTGGCCGTTTCCACTAGGATTACCCCCCCATAAGTTAGTGACAAACTTCTTCCTTGTCGTGGCTACACTTAGCAAGCAAGCCGAGCCCTATTACCCTTAGCGGCTGCCTCAAAATTGTAGGTTGAGCCCTATAAAGCATAATGGAAACCTTCCTCTAGTAAGCCGAGCCTCTCCTAGGTTGCAGACTTCTCTCCTAGGATGCGAACTTATCTCCTAGGATGCCTACTTCCACACATACCTGTGACTAGGATTCTCCTAGGTGCTAGATACTCAAATTCAAGTTTACCTAACCAAAACAATAATAACACAACACAATTGAGGCTTCTCCATGGCTATATTGAAGTCACCATAGGTTGGAATGAAATCAAAAAGCATCCACAAAATAATGAAAATGTCACAATGAACTTGATCTCCTTTTATACAATTCCAATGGTTGAGTTAGAATCCCCTTTACAAACTCGACATTTAATTAGAATAATTTAATCCTGTTTGTGGGTGTGAAGCCCCAACACAAGCCCACAAATTCCATCACCAACCCATGAAGCCCCAACTTCATTCCAAGGGTGGTTTTCACCAAAAAAAATGTCCAGTCTGGTGCCAATGACGATTCCCACATGCATGACACCAAGGCCACTTGAGAATACTTTCATGAAGCTACCAAACATCAACAATCCCTCTTAGCAAGGCAGACATTCTCACATAATCAAATACCTCTTGGAAGTAACTCTATCTCCCATAGTAGAAATAACTCTATCTCTCACATTGGATCCACTACCACAACTGCTCTCCAATCAACCTGATTGGATGCACCCTATATCACTGAAGCAAATACTATTGTACGAAATGATCCCATATTGGAAGACACCCTACTCCTAGAAGCCTCCCTCTTCTGAGCATCCTGCCTGACCATCTTAACCCATGACACCTTCTTGATAGTATTGGAATATGCCTCTCTCCCATATGGAATTGAAGATTGAATCCTTTTGAATGACTGGATCTCCCTCTGATCCTCTTGACTCCCTTTCAGTATCCTGGCTCCCTCCGAGGTCATGCTCCCTTTGAGCTGATCCACCTTTGAAGCTACCTGTTACCTATCCACTGTCACTCTGCTACTGCTGGTCATGGCTCGAATATGCTGGCCCTTATACCTATACATGTTTCTCTCTCTAACTCCAAGACCATTGCTATGTATGAGCTAGACACCTGTCCATCCTGGAACAAAAGATGCATATCCCTACTCCTCAATCACTGAGTCTAAGAGAACTCTCCTGGCACCCATAAAAAATTTTCCACTCACAACACATCTCCCGACTCCATTCGAAACAATACTATACTAGATCCATGTACTATATGCCTTCTCCTTATACTAAGCTCCATGTACATACCCGAGTCAGACACTTGTGAAGATCTTGAAAAAATCCTTTTCCCTTGTCATATGTCAGTGGCTCCCACTATATAAGAACCATGCAATCCTCCCAAATCAAAGAATCCCTCTTAACCAAGTCATGACCATCCAATGAACTTTTTCCCAAGTGCATCATCCAATTCACAAGACTCTTAGTGTCTATGTACACACTGCAACTGAACATGTGTCCTCTCTCTGAAAAGTCCCAAGCTACAGATGGACACTCAATCTAGTCCACTCTAGACCTCTGCAACTCATCTCTTCAAGTTTCCTCATCCTCGAGGGTCCAATACCTCATACATTGTTTCACCTCGACAATGTGGAACTCTTTGACCCAATGAGGAATATTACTTGTCAAATTGCTATCCACATGAAGCTATCTCATCTATGCCAAAGCACTTGAGCTGCACCCATCACAACTCACTATGAAAAGCCATCAAAATTTCATCTAAGGGGTTAGAAACCCACCACACAATGTACTTCTATGAACTGAGCTCTCTTCCAATCCACCAAAACTCCCAACCTACCACACCACCAAGCTGCAATAGTCCACAACACCACATCTAAACAATCTTCTTCATGTCTCATACCATAGTACATCTAACCTTCTGCCACCTGCAATAGTCACTGTAGCTCCCTCTCATTGCTAACACCTTAACACTGCTATCAATCCCTCTCAGAGATGTCACTTGTGTAAATAACTCAAATCCAACTACCCTTCTCATATTATCAAGATCTAATACCATGTTAGATTTCATAGTGCATCTAGACCGATGCACATGCACCTCAGGTCTGGTCTATGTTCTCAAAAGAATACACAAAATTAAAAATTGAACTGTAAACATAAACACACTGAGATGCCTAACTATTTATCACAACAGAAGATAAAAACACCAACAATCATATCAAAACATTACACAATAATTTTTAGCCCAAAAATCGTATTCTTAAAACCCCAAAAAAGGGCTCCTGTACCAGGGAAAATGGACCTTTTATTTCGCAGTAGAAAAATGCCAAATGCACTTGAAAAAATTAGTTGAACAGAGGTTGACTATAAAAACCCTCTAGATTCCTAAACACTACTCCAAACTTGTTGATTGTATCAACCCTCTAGTTACCTCAAGGCTATCACCAAACTGTGCATAACCTTGTTGTTGTTCTAGTGTCGTCCAACCCTCTTTCACTATCCAAATTCTGCCCTCAAGGGCTGTCCAAAATCACTCCAGAAATCTATTGTTACAACCCACTAGTCTTGCTATCCTCGATCTCTATAAAATCCCTCAAAATTCCCTTAAGTCTATTGCTATTATATTCTTTAGCAGCCCCCTTTTTGGCCTCCCAAATACCTATGATTGTAGGACGAGTCAACTAGGCATCTGGGACAACCTTCCTCATTTCACAACAACCTTGTGGATGGATTTTTCCACTAGCCTGATCCCCCTAGAATTCCGTGACAATCTTCTTCCCTACTGCGTCTACACTTAGCAATAGGGTTGATCGCTATTATCCTCAACGACTTCTTTAGAATTGCAGGTCGATCCCTCTAAAGCATAGTTGCAACATTTCTGTAGCATGCCGAGCCTCTCCTAGGATTCCTACTACCACACAAACTTGTGGCTAGGATTCTCCTAGGTGATAGATACTCAAATTCAAATTTAACTACCCAAAAAAATAATAACACAACAGAACTGAGGCTTCTCCATGGATGGATTAAGGTCACCACAAGTTGGACTGAAATCACCAAGCATCCACACAAGAATGAAAATGTCACAATGACCTTGATCTCATTTGATACAAGTCTAATGGTTGAGTTAGAAGCCACTTTACAAACTCAACATTTAATTAGAATAATTTAATCCTCTTTATGGGTGTGAAGTCCCAACACAAACTCACAAAGCCCATCACCAAACCCATGAAGCCCCAACTTCATTCCAAGGGCAGTTTTCACTAAACAAAAAGTCAAGTATGGTGCCAATGACGATTCCCACATGCATGATACCAAGGCCACGTGAGAATACCTGCCCGAAGCTAACAAACATCAACATTTTCTAAGTAAGTATAGCTATGCATTCTGATAAGTGTCGACTTTTAGTGACATAGTACTTCTTAGATTTCACTGTGCAATTCCACATGACCTTGAGTTCTTGCTTTGTTTCCTTAGTTAGTGACATAAGCATGCTTTGGTTGTAAGCAAGTAGTGTGAAGTTTTAATGCATTGTATTTTTAAGGATTGGTTTTCATGAAAGAGTAGATAGACTAGTACTTTCCCCTTATTCAATCTTTCATTTTCTTGAAAATGGCCTCGATTGGTTGAGAATTAGATGATTAGTTCTCTTGTTACCTTTGGGAATTTCTAATTCACATGTGGTTGTCAATGAACGTGGAAGATATTGCAGGTTTTCAAATGTCTTTGTTTGGTTGGGTGTTATGCAGATATATGTTTTCTGTTTGTATTCACTCTCAAGGTACAAAAAGGTACAATACTGATGTACTCTACCTTAAATGACATTCTTATCAAGTTTATGAAATCATTTGAATGCACTTGCATTGATCACTAATGTTGTGAGTTGCATATGAATGCCCATGAATTGATGGTTGTTTGAGCTTACCTTGAGTTCAAGTGGACGATGAGCCGATTGTGATGATATATGAATTCTTTGAATCACTTGGGCTTGCATAAATCTAATGCTTTCAAACCTCATATTGCTTGCATGGAAATTACCGAAATCCCCTAGACCATATTGTAATGATTTGATGGCCATATTATCCTTTGCTCAATTGTTTTGCTCCATGAATGGTTTCTCTGAATGACATGCTAATCATATGCATACGTAGTGAATGCAATTATGCTTGAAGAGTTAAATGCATGGTAACCCATAAAGTTCTTTGATGGATCTATTGGACTTATCTTATTGTATGAATTGCATTCAAGGGTTATTACATAACTTTGAATTGAGGCTCAGATAAATAGCCATCAAGTATCCTTACTTATCCTTTGAATATGGTGATGTGGCAACTTTAAACTATTTCCACCTTGAGAAGGGCTTGCAAAGTCCCTTTGCTAAAATACGAAAAATGTCATTGAAGTGTTCCTTTGCTTGACTATGAAAAGATTGTTGAATGCTTTATATTGGTGTCATTTTTAGTGTAATAAGGGTATTGTGATCAAGACTTTGAAACATAACAATCAAAGAATACTTTTACATGCTTCATAGCCATGAAATTTTCCTTGGCCATGTTACCCAAGTGCTATATGAATGCTTCATCACTCAGGGTTAACATGCATAACATTAGATGACTATCGATCATGAAAATATAACATTAAAGCTTAGCATAATCTATCATCATGTTTCATGGAATAGACTTGGTACAATGTTTAATGCTAATCAATGCATTGACTCATGTATTGTGGTTAAGCAAGTCACCTTGATGCTATTTCTCTCACCTCAATATCTGGAATCAAGCCTACAATTGACAAAGTTAGAATGGGGAAATCCATGAGGTGAAAGGGCACATGTGTATATTTATCTTGTTGAGTTTATGGTGCCTACCAAATGAAATAGATAGGCCATCAAAGGAATAAGGACTCCAAAGTAGTGTACACTATTTAGTTATTCATAGATATGAGCAAGTACCTGAATGATTCAAATTTTTGTAAGAAGAGATCGTTATAAATACAAGTTAAGCTTGTAAGCACTATAAGGATGGCATTACAACCCCTTTCCTGCTTATGAAGATGGTAGTAAATACTTTCACCATTCAAATATCAATGAAAGAATGATAGGCCACATGGATATTGGTAAGATTATGCATTTAAATATTATATATGACTTTTCAAGATCATGTGTTTCCTAGCATGAAGGCTAAGGTTTCCAACATAGTAGGGATGGTTAGGAAAAGGGGTAGAAATAAGAATATCATGAGAACAAAAATGTCAATGTTATATATTTGATTATGAATGCTATAGACTATTCTCATCAAAATAATCACTCATGAAAACTTTGAAGCATTCCAATTCTTAATGACATTCAATGCATCTGTGAGTTCCCAAGTGGATATTAAACCTGTTACCCCCCACTTCTAGGGGTAACTAGAGGATAAATTTTATCTCCATGATCCACATTTAATATAATAGATCCGATGATGTTATTATGGACTCTTGACAGGCAATTCCCATGGATTCCTTCCATTCATGCTCAACTCAAATCACTCATATGACATGGTACACTTACACACTCAGGTACATCATCCTGAAACTTCATATTGAGTGATAATGTTAATACTTGAGGCATGAAAATGGTGATAATGGGTTGATTTGGATTATGAATCATGATGCTTTGGAGTTATGTGTTTTTCCTTGTCTCACCTTGGTGGCTATTATCATTTTCTAGTCAAGTGTTGTCACACTTGGGAAAAGTTGTACTAATGGGGGGCCTTAATGGGGGTAACATGTCCATATCCCTTACCATAAATGGCATATTGATATGAATTGGATCCTCTTGTAAAGTTATAATTGTTCTTTTTAATCTATTTTTTTTTGACAAAGTTGGAAGTGGAAGTGAACCATTGTGATGGTTGGCCTTCCAAAGGCAACCCATTAAAAGAATGAAGGATGTAGTGAAGAGGAAACAAGAAATGAAATGAAGAACTAGGGAGCACACCAATGGAAGAAAGAGATCGAAGAGTGCAAACTGCTTGAATATTCGTGGATGAAGGATTCAAAAATCCTATCCATGATGAGTGAAGGCATCTCTGAGCCATCAACATTTGCGTTTACTGAGTGAGTAACAATGCATGATATTTTGAGCATGCATATCTCACCCTCTTTGTAAGGAATTATCTAAGCAAGATAAAATGGTTCTAGTTTTCTATCTGTAATCTGTTTTGTGGGAGGTTGGTTTGCTTAATACATTGTTTAATGGAGAAAACCCATCCCCAAAACTCTTTATTTTCCACCGTTGAATGATTTTGGAGATGGGAAATCAATGATTCTCAATCCATAATTGTTGAAAAAGTTGCTAAATTCGTTTTTCTCTGTCATGTGAATCGTTTACTTTCTCATAGAGGGGAATTTACTTTGTTGGCTTATGTTTTGAAGTGCCCATGCCTTGTATGGTTAGTGATCGGTGTTCTCATTTTCTATTGGTTGATTCAGTTGTGAGGCTAAGCGTTATTTATCAATGGATGTCTCAAAGTGTTTCTTTTACCAGTTAGTCCATGTTTTTACTTTGTTGGGACATTTCCTTATAGTTGGGCATCCTTGTTGGAAATATTTTTTTCATTGACTTCAAATAAAGTTGGAGACTATAGATTTCTAAGATAAATATTGCAATATGGATATTATTGGAAATAGTTTTTTTGGATTTTTGATGCCCAGTTTGGATACCCTATCTTTGAAGGATTTTTTTTTTTTGGTGTGTGTGTGAAGACCTAGCTCAAATGGGAGAATAGGTTATGTGGTTGGGAATATTATTATGAGACCTTTCCAATGGTATATGAAACTCCCTATAACTCCTTAGAAATGAGGAGATAGGAATTTTTATGTTAGAGAACCCACCCAAAAAGTTCAGGTTGGCCTAGCCAGTCTTTACAAGTCGGCCATAAAAGTGAGCACAAAAACACTATAAATACAAGATAGATGTGTGAATTTGAAGAGAATGCAAGAAACAAGATCAAGTTTGAGGTGCACAAAAGAGATATGAGGTGCAAAGAGGATTTGGGGAGTCTTTTTGGGGTATAAAGGTGCACAAGAGGAGTTTTTGGAGTTTTAAGGGTGCGCTATGAAGGACCAAGGTGTATGATGCTACAAAGTGTTTTGTTTCAAGGTTGATATGTTGCTGTATGAAATTATATTCTGGGAATGATTCTATGAGGTTCGCTAGGGCATGAAGGCTAAATTTGACTAAGGTTTGAAGCTATGTATGTGGTATGAAGAAAGGAGAGGTGTTAGAGTGTGAAAGTTAAGGGTATGATGATGCTATGAAATGCATGAAGTATGAAGCATGGATGTGAAGTCAGAAGTAATATGTGTATGAAGATCTTATATTGGTGCCTATACGTGTCTTACTGAGTTGGTGCTTAGCTGAGGATATTGGTGTCTACAAATATATGAAAGACATTGGTATCTCTTTCTAAGTTGGTTCTTAGCAGTGGGGATTGGTGTCTATGAAGATCTGAAAGAAATTGGCGTCTCTTGCTAAGTTGGTGCTTAGCAATGGGGATTGGTGTCTACCAAGATTTGCAATAGTAGGTTGGTTCCTATAGACATTTATAAAGACAATTTTTTGTTGTTTTCTCTTGCAAGGGTTTCCAAGTTAAACTCTGTGTACCGTGATTTGAGTTTACATGCATTTACTATTTTAAAGTTAATGAATGATCGATGAATGCTCAATTAAAGTAAAAATTATCTTATACTTATTCAACCCCCCCTCAGTATATGGATAAGTTCAACAATCCTCCCTGGCCGTAGGAAGTCTCTACAATGAATTATTTCTACAAAAGATAAAGCTGTAGAAACTAGAGTTACATAAGCTATGACTACATAAGTTTTCTCTCCGGAGGTTGTTGAAGTAGTTTGAAATATGAACTACATAGACATTGGATTTTAATTTTTCATAATAAGCATCTATGTTGGTGAGACGGTTGGGCCATAGGCCTACCTTTTATGGATCAAATGGTATCAAAACAAGTTCGTTAAATACCTTTAAGAAGTTTCCATGGGAAAATACTTGAAGAGGGAGAAGTTGGAAGAGTTGAGAGAATTCAATAGGAAGATCCAAGATAAAAGTTGGTATTGGAGGTATAGAGTAGACAAGTTGGAAAAATATCTTTCCAAATGCCAGGACTCCTTCATCTCTGTGAGGATAGAATTAGATAGGAGCAGATTGTAGCTCCTGCAGTTGGGTGAGAAATTCACTGAGCTCGATAATTGGAAAGAGGATAGGTTCACCAAAGTCACTGCTCAACTATACCAGGGCTTGGCAGTGAAGGAAGAGGCATTGGAGAATCTAGAAGTAGTGATCCAAGAGACCAAGAAAGCCCCTTCTATTGCCACTATCGAAGCTAGTACCATGAAAATGCAAGCACGATAAACTCACCTTCCAAGAACCTTTCTCAAGAGACATTTGATGACTTTGAGAAGCACACTAGAGGCATCAGTTCCAAGCTCATGATGCAAATAGGATATGAAAACCAAGGGCTAGGAAAGGAAGGCCAAGGGATTGTGATTCCCATTTTATCTCACCAGAGGCCTAAGAATGAAGGCATATGATTAAGTGGATAAGAAGGCAAGGCAAGTGCATCTCAAACCACCTTTGTCAAGACAAGCAGGATCGAAAACATAATCCATGTGTAAAAAACCACTAATATTTTCTTGTAGAATCTTGGAAGAGGGAAACAACAATATGATTTCACCATATAGATTCACTCTAGTTCTTGGGGGATCAAGCAACCAAGCTAGCAATCATTATCACAAATTGAAGAAGTATGGAATAGTTTGTTTCTATTTCAAGAAGAGGGGTCATAAGGCTAACGATTGTTGGCACTCTAGAAGGTAGAACAAGCCATGCATGAACTATTGTTACTAATGTAGATCGATTGGAGATTGGGAGTCCAAATGTTGGAGGCTTCACCCAGAATTCCATCCCAAGAACTAAATATCCAAGAAGAAATCTTGGAGAGTCAAGGTCAAGAGTAAAGAGGAGATGCTTGTACTTGTATCCCAAGGAGAATTGGTTGTCCAACAACCTATTTTAGCAACAAATTTCATCTCCATCCATGATATGGACAACAAGGTTATGCCAAAGGAATCCTCTACTCAAATCTTATCTTCCATCCTATAGTGGAGGCACTGTTTTTGGAGATTTATCAAAGTTTTCTTGTTGGTTGGAGGAGAACGTTGAAGGGATTTGAAGCTTTTGGGCACCAAAAGCCTGCAAATGAGGAGGCGTAATTTGAATTGGATCCTCTTGTAAATTTATAATTGTTATTTTTATTCTAGTTTGTTTTTTTTGACAAAGTTGGAATTGGAAGTGAACCATTGTGATTGTACACTTTCCAAAGGAATCCCATTAAAAGAATGAATGCTGTAGTGAAGAGGCAATGAGAAATTAAAAGGAGATGTGGGGAGTGCAGTAGTGGAAGTAAGAGCTCAAAGAGTGCAAACTACTTGAATATCTATGAATGAAGGATTAAATAAGCCTATCCATGATGATCGAAGGCATCTGAGCCATGACCATCTACATTTAGTTAGTGAGTAACAATGTGTGCGATTTTGAGCATGCATATCTCACCCCCTTTGTAATGAATTCTCTGAGCATAATAAAATGGTTCTAGTTTTCTTGTTCTATTTTTTGTGTGTAATTTTTGTGAGGGAGAATGATTTGCATAATACATTGTTTAATGGAGAAAACCCATCCCAATAGCTCTCCTTTTTCCACCGTTGAATGATTTTGGAGAGGGGAAATCAACAGTTCTCAATCCATAGCTATTGCAAAAGTTGCTACATTTGTTTTTCTCTTTCCTCTAAATCGTTTACTCTCTCACAGAGGCAAATTTACTTTTTTGTCTTGTGTTTTTTAGTGCCCATGCATCGTATGGTTAGTTTTGGGCATTTTTAATTGTCTTATGGTCATTTTCCCTTTTTACGAGTCAATTATTCTTAGTGATGGGCATCCCAACTAAGAAGCTGGTTGAAGTTAATCCATGCTAGGTCGTTTTCCTAGAGCCGGACATCTTTCCCTTTGCCCACAAGTTTCTAGTTTACTTAGTCTTCATCATTGGATGTTTTGTGTGTTCTCGAGTGAGTTCAATTTTACTTGGGCATTTCTCTCTCACTCACAATCTGTACATAATCCATATGAGCTACACACAGTTTGTACATGCCAAGAACTAGTTGCTAGGAATTTTACCTATTTTCTGGACATGTTGTTTACTTCTTGGGTGAATTTATAGGTCCTCATGAATTTTTGTTCATTTTTGAGCGTCTAAATTCATCATTGGACATTTTTCTCTTTTTCTAAGTGCCTAAATTTCCACTGGATGTATTTCCCCATTGCTGAGCCACTGGATCCTCCCACAAAAGGTTTCATTTTTTTTTTTTTCTGGTTGACTCAACTGTCAGATTGAGTGTTATTTGTCATTAGACTACTCATTGGATGTCTCAGAGTGTTTCTTTTACCAACTAGTCCATGTTTTTACTTTGTTGGGTCATTTCTCTATAGCTGGGCATCCTTTGGTGTTGATAACTCTCTCCACCAAAGTATTTCTATGGGAGCTAAATATCTGGAAGCTATGGATATGGAATTTGTTTCTCCAAAGGTTGTTGAAGTAGTTTGAACTCTGAACTACACAAACCTTCGATTGAATTTTTTCACAATAAGCATCCATGTTGGTGAGACAGTCGAGCCATAGGCCTAACATTTTTGGATCACACATTCCATCTGTCACCTATCCAATGTCCTTTCTTTTTGGCTGGGTGTCACATGTATCCTAAAAATGTATGTGCCTCATAATCCCATGAAAAGAAGGGGATTGAAAGATTGAGGTTGATGAAAATTTATAAAAAATGACATAGAAAGAGAAAAATCCCCAAATTCAAAATGCGGGGAAACAAACAAACAAGAAAAGAAAAATATTAAAAACCAATAAAAAGAAAGAAGCATGAGCTCTACCCCCTCGCTAAGAGGCCATCACCTCAAGTCCTATGCAATGAATGCATATCTTATGAAATGAATTAGCAAATCAAATGTAGAAAGACAAAAGATGTAAAAAATATAAAGAAAAAGGAAAATATGGGTTTGGAAAGACTCAGTGCCAAGGAAAGGGTAGCTCATTGCCTAAGCAATCCCTCTACAAAGGTGTTCACGAGGATGAATATTATACATGGAATTTATGTCAATGATATAAATCCCATGGAGTAAACCTAATTTCATACCACTATCATTGCACATACTCCTTGACGGGTTCCCTGGGACATACCTCTTCGTCTGGGTAGTGGCATACCTAATAGGGATAATAACCCTGCCATACCTAGACTTGGAAAATTGTATAATTTTGTAGATAGTGTGAAGTTTAAAGAGGATATTCTTTGAGATCTATCTAATAGTTTTTGTATTAACATGACTCACTTTATACGTTGTGTTTGGATTGTGTAATTTTCCTCTAGTCTTCATGATGCAACTTGGACCACATGAGTTCCCAAAGGATGATGATTGGACATGCTTTAATGACACTTGAATCCTTTGGAATATGTTCAGGGGATACTACCTGACCTATATGGAGGATGTCCCCATCACTTGAGAGATATTGTTGGAGGTTTTTTGGAGGTTTGTTGGAGGTTTTGATCACATGGCGGCTTTTGCGAGACTCCTTAGCACATGTGGACATGAACTTGAGGTCATTGATGATGGGAGGTTCTTGGTATGGCAATGATGGCTTGACGGTATGTTTCACTTTCCATGGAGGACGTTGGACCCTTTATTAAGGATGTTGCACTTGGAGAGATGATTTGGCACCTACCCATAGATGATGACACCATTTGATGATAGGAAATTTCACTTGGATGATGAAATGTTGCACCTTTTTGATGATGGGACAATTGATGTGACGTTTAGGCTCCTTGAAGATGACATAGTATCTCTTGATGAGACATCACACATTTGGATGATTGAGGCATATTTTGGGATGAAACGTGGCACCAATGTTTCACATTTTTTACCATTGTTACCCCCAAACACAGGGGTAACTAAGGAGATAATGTCTAGAGGCCCACAAGTTGTAGATATGAAGTGCCAAGAGCCAGATGGATAGAGCATAGCCCTAGAGTGCCCCTTCTTTTCATTGATGCATCCTACACATCACCACCAACAACGCCCACCACACCAACATGGTTCCCACAAGGCATTGGGTGTTTCTCCATGAGGTAATGAGTCTAGGTATCATGGTATGTATCACTCTGATATTTAAAGTATTTGAAAATATTGCAAAGGATCTTTCTTGTTTTCATAACATTTTCTTGGAATTTATGCTCTTTGCCTTATTTAAACCTGAGGGGGGTGTCATTGTGTCCTAGTAAGTTGGTTTCCCTTAGGAACATGTTGCTACTGGGCGGTTCCTTGAAAAGTCATCATCCATTCCCTACCATACTTATCACTTTCCATACTTCTTTCCCTCCATCTCCCCAACCTTTTTGGATATTCGAGTGTATTGACCCAAGAAGGGATTGTACCTTACCTCATGAGAAGAAGGGGCTGAAGGCCTAGAGGGTAAAAGTAGTAGGGAAAAGAAAAAATCCTATCATTCACCTTTGAGATGCTTCTCCAAAGGATCCTCAAGAAAGAAGTGAAACACTTCTCCACAATAAATAGAGGACCTGCAAAAACATCACCCAGGGTGTTAGTTGGGGGATAAGAGGTATCATCATGAGTCGACCTATCATGATCATGGGTTCTTAGTGGTATGAAATTACCATAACCTGGTCACTAAACCAGGGTAGTGGCTCTCAGTTGCATGACTGAGGGAAAGG
Organism: Picea sitchensis; assembly: GCA_010110895.2. Taxonomy (NCBI): domain Eukaryota; kingdom Viridiplantae; phylum Streptophyta; class Pinopsida; order Pinales; family Pinaceae; genus Picea; species Picea sitchensis. The sequence continues at coordinate 26,077 of SNQJ01S0041393.1, forward strand.
GTGTCTCATCACGAGCCAACCTTCTCATTTACACAAATTATTTGTGATTGACACTGTCATACTTGGACAACAAACCAAGAAAGTGGCCTCCACCTAGTTCCTTGAAACATACAAGAATAAAAAGGATTAAGAAAATGGAAATAAGTTGGCTTGGAAATATTTTCATGATGGACAAAGGACCTCTCAACCTCTACAAAGGAACCCATAGGTAAGAAATTTGAAACCCTTGTATGTCATGAACCCCATGACCAAGAGTTTACCCCACATCATATCAGATGCACACATGACAAGGATTGGTTCCACCTAGGAAACACACTAAACCTAGGGGTTATTGACCCAATAGGACATCTTGAGACCCTTTCCAAACCTAAATTTGGCAAGTTGTATAAAATCTTTGAGAATTTGTTTGGGTTAGGGTGGTTTGATGCACATGTTTGGGTGCTTTGATTGTTAGATGTGATTTACTTGCCATGATACTTGTGTCTTATGGAACCTTGGAGGGAGTACTTTTTGTCTTTGCAGGAATTTAATCGGTGGACATGTATTCATGAGGACATTATCAGTTTAGACCTTCATGAGGGCTTGAAGCTCAAGGATGGATGCAAAGACAAAAAGCTTGGGGCAAGACAATGACGACCAATTTTCACAATGAATAAAGACAACCTTGCCTTTGGAAGCACCTTGACATGCCTAGACGATGAGGGGACACCCTTCCCCACCTGGAATTTGGATTTGGATACCTTGGACGTCACTCTAGTATCCCCATGACATTACCCATGTCTAGGGTTTGACATTGAGAGATGTTGGGTTGCATTTTTGGCACATGTGGCATGGAGGAGAGCCTTTGGAGGCCCAATGTTTTGCTAGATGACCTCAACATCTCATTGAGGAGGCCTAACATCACCCTAGGAAGGATTATGTCACCCTCTTTAGGGTTTTATTTTGTGAAAAATAATTTAATTTTAAATTTTAAGAGCCAAATTGACATGTAGGCTTTGTTTTTTGAAAAGACCCAAGTTTTGGGTAAATTAGTGAGGATTTCCCATACAAATATGGCTGGCTAATTTCATTTTCTTATAATAAATCACCTCTCACAAGAGGGGGATTGAAATTGGCACTCTTTTTGGAGTACTTGGCTGAAATTTTGAGGCACACTTGCTTGGAGACTTGTTTGGATGCATTTTGGATTATTTCTTGGGGGAATTTTGGCAAATCTAGTGTTTTTATGCTTGATAATTCTTGGCGAAGTAAGTAAATCTTCAATTTTCATTTCATGATAAATGTTTATGGTATGTTTACTAATTCATAGTTAAGATTATGAAATTGCTTGCTTAAAAACCCTAGGAGTAAGAAACATAAGGTGCTTCTTTCTTTCTCTTTGTTTTGCTAGTCTTGCCTAAGAAGATCTTGTCTAGACAAACTTCTAGAGCCCTAAAGTGCTATCACTTTAGAAGCTTTGTCTAGTTCTTATTGCATTAAATATATTTCAAGAGTTTAAGGATAGAAGAAATCGCTAGGGCCTAGAAGTGCCTACACCCTAGTTGAACCTTCTCTTAAGGGCTTGGTACTTGAGGACTTAAGGTGCTACTCCTCAAGCTTCCACCTTTTCATCTCTTAGACAAGTATAATAATTGTTATTTATCCAGGTTATTGTGATAATATAACTTACTCCATAAACCCTAAAATGAACTAGTTCTCACTTCTTTCTTGTTGGAAGATTTATCAAACACTCGAACCTTATTCTCTCAAGCCTATGCTAACTAAGTCTAACACTAACTTAGCCTATATCTATAACTTTATTGCTGCTGTTATAAATGTTTTCTACAGCCATATAACTGCAGAAAATTTTCTGCATACACTAAGATAACTCATAGCTAACTTATTCAAAACTTGCTTGTGACAATTGCTAAGGAACTTGCTTGATGTATGCTCATTTTTCACTGTCTTTTCTAGCAATTATGAGCACTAATTCTTGTGGTTGTTACAATTGACTTTTTGCTGTTATAAACTGTCATTTAACTGTAAGTTTTCTTCATCCATCATATAATTGCATTGTCTATCGTCTTTGGAGGATTTACTATTATTTTTGTACATGAAATTGCCATATATATGCTCTGTTGTTCTTGTTTTGGGGATGTACACAAATTTCACTTCTTTGCCTCAATTTATCAAACATAGACTTTGTTGAATTTGGTGACCAGTGAGAGGGGGGTTATCTCTTGACATAAAATTAGTCTAACCAACCCTTTAGGTCACCGAGGGTTCCTCCCCTAGGTTGGAATTACATCCTTCCCTAAAAGAGGGGATATCCTATTTAGGTGACAGTGATATGATATCCCATTGTTATGCCAATATTCCTCACTTGCCTTGGGCTTTGGGAAAGTATAGATTGTGTGATAACAAACATATTTTCACCTTTTTGTACTGATCCGTCCCCTTTTGAGTGCACACATGCCACACATGTGAGATCTAGAGCACTTGTGGGAGAATTCGATGTATGAACTAGGTTAATTCACCTTGGAGGTCTTACAAACCTATCCACTCATGTATCATGGATTATTTTTTAATGTATTGTTTCCTTATCTATAGGGTTTATGATACATAAAGACATTATTTTATGTTTTTAGGGCTTGTATTGTGTGAGAAGGGTGTTATATCTCTCATATAAATAAGAGAATAACTTCTTACTTTCAAATCATTTCTAAGTGTGGAGATTTATCATGACTTGTCTACCTCTAATTGTTGTCTTTCACGAAGAATGCTATGGATGGTTAAATAGGGTGATGTTTTTTGGGAGATATGTTTGTGGATATCCTACTACTTGGATGACATGGAAATTAGGGTTTTGATGGATGCTAGATATTTTGAGTAAGTGTTCTATTTTGATTTTGTGGTTTTTTTTAATAATGTATTTTTGGATTGATGTTGTTTGTCTAGTGGTAGGTATTCATCCTATTGGATAATTTTTGAACAAACCCTTGTTGTCAAAATCCTTGGAAGGTTTATTAGTGGAGAAATCTTCCTTTGTATCATCACTTAACATTTTAGGAGGATTTCCTAGGGTTAGTAGTGGACAACCTCTAAGCCTCACCCTAAAACCATCCACTTTATTCTCCCAAAGAATGATCTATTTTTGACCCCATATGTGTTGGGTATGCATTATAGTATTTTCATGATAAAGGCCCAAGTGTTGCATTGCACTGAGTGCGTGGGGGCGGATCCCCCAAGTTTTTTTTGGGTGGTTTTTGCATCAAATTTTTAGCGATTTTTCAGCACATGGTTTTCACTGATGGTTTTCTAATTCCGGTTAAGGAATTAAGGTTTTTGACTAATCTAAGTCAACCGATTAGGTGTTTTGGATGCTGTGGGATCGTGTATATATATTGTAAACAATAAATTATGATGAATAAATAATTAGAGGTGCGGCATACATAAATACATACATACATACATACATATATATTGTAAACAATAAAAAATGATGAATAAATAATTAGAGGTGCGACTCTAAACAAGTTATTGGTTTTCTCGGTTTGCATTTCTAAGGAAAAAGCTCCGTGTGATGTGTGTGTGTGCCATTGTATCTTTTTTGTTTTTATTAAGAATCCATTTGCAATAATTAATTGTACAAGGTTGAAATTTACATTTGGTATTAGAGTGGTTATTTGTCTTCAGGGGGATGCCTTTGTGGTTAGGGATTTGGCTCAAGTCTATGATAAACCTTGTTACAGTGGGAGATATGTAGTATTGATTCTTATGGTGAAAAGAAGTGGTGAGCAGTTCAAAAATACAGTTTGAGAAATTTAATGGGAAAAGTTTTGAGATGTGGAAGCTCAATATGGAATATGTCTTGGTGGAAAAAGATCAATGGATTTTTGTGGATCCAAGTACTACACCTACAAGAATGTTAGCACAAGACTAGGCAAAGTTGGATCAGAAGAAGAAAATCACAATCCACTTGTGTCTCTTAGATTCAGTATGATTGAATGTGTCAGGGAAGCTACGACCAAGGATTTATGGAATACGTTAGGGACTTTGTATCAATATAATTCCATGGTAAACAACTTGTTCCCACAGAAGAAGCTATACAACTTGAGCATGAAATATGGAGACTTGGTGACAAAGCATATGAATGCCTTCTATTAGCACTAGAAGTTGTTCTTAGACTACTTTAAGAACAAGCCTAATACCCATCAAAATTTGAATAATTAAATCAATTTTATGGTTGGTGGATTAGAAAGAAAGAACAAGAAAGAGAGAAACAAGCTGTATCTAGAGACATTCCATTGGGCATGGAGTCATAACATTCTACAGATGAAAGGAAATCAAGTTGCCTACCAGAAAAAAAGGGCTATATAATGACGAACAAAAGAATGAAGTAGATAACACTAAGAATAAATATTTATCAAGCAATGATCCTCTTTGCAAAATGAATAAAAAGAATACTTGGACATAAATCATGAAAGAAGGAAATCACTGCAAATCCTTTGCAACTCATGAATCTCCTACCCATGAACAACCATTGATCCTCAATGTCTTAAATTCATTCAAGCAAGATGAAAATGTAAAATGGAAAACAAAGAAAACACAATCTGATAGTAACAACTCTCATGAATCTCTAAAGGCAGAAATGTTACATTCTGATATGCCCAACAGGCTTACAAATCAACATATACAACTAAACTTCCTCAAGCTCCCCTAACTCTCTCCCAGTCATATTTTGAGTCCTCTCTCTAATTTTTTAAACCTGTGAAGTAAAACAATGCATATAGATTCTTAAGAAAAACATAAATTAATCAATGGCTCATACACATAGTACACAAATATTTATACCGAGAACCCTTAACTGAGAGAAAACCATTCAACGCTTCATTGTATTAATTTCACCATTCACCATACAATATATATACAATGTTTTTAGGTATTCCGTAGATACCCAAACCCTAATCCATTAAAGAGTGAAAGAGTGTGTCACCTTTGTGACACTAAGAAGGTTGAAGATGAAAAACACTTTCTCTTAGATTGTCCATCCTATACCCATATTAGATCTCATTTTCAAAATATTGATCACACTACCAACCTTCCTAACCTCTTAACTCAACAAAAGTATGGTGATCTTGGAAACCTTATCTTAGTTCTTTTCGAGCACAGAAACAAAATTCTAAAGAATCACAAGTAATCACTTACCCTCTTAAGGTCCGATAGACCAATTAGGTCTTAGTGGACGTTAATCATCATCATCATCATCATCATCAGAAAACCGCTAAAAATAGAAAAATCCTCTAAAATAGAAAAAACACCAGACACATTTGTCGAATCTGACGTGCCCACACACACACATACAAAGAATATAACACATACCCAAAACTCTCTATCATTAAATAGAAAATTACATCAATAATATCTCTAGGAGATCACAACCTACTCCATGCATTGAATTCTATGCCTTAGAGATATGTGGCAAACCGAAAATCCAACGAATTCCTTGATTCCTGGAAACTATCTTTTAGAATAAATGAAACTGCAACCAACTCATTGCATGGAGATTTAGTGGAGATGAATCTTAGGTACAAGTGTCCCTTGGTGTCTAAATGATCTTTGATAACCCATTCAAACCTCCTCAGATAGGTGGCATCCCTCCTACAAATCGGATTTATCAGACTATTAGAGTTTGCAACACAATTTAAGGATTCACTGCAAACTTTCCTGTAGGTGATGATTTCAACTTTTCTCCCAAAGGACGAATTGGGTCAGGCTGATTTTTGGTTAGAAAGTCAATAATATAATGATTCATCTCCAATTTTTTTTTAGAAGAACCAAGATCGACATTTAAAAGTTATGATGAAAAAACGATTTTTCTGTGTACCAGTTGAGTTTGTAGTGCATAGGTGAGTTTGCAACGCGTGATTGAGTTTGCTGTGCACACTTGAGTATGCAACATGCATTTGATTTTGCAGCACACAATGATTTTTTCAGCACGTAGTCAAGTTTGCAACACACATTTGCAAATGGAAATGAAGCTAAGAAATGATAAAGCTTCTTTTTGAAACCGACCCTTGGAGATGTCGGATTATGGTCATGCACTAAAAAAATATTGGTGCTAACATTGGCTCATACTGGGGAATGACATGATCCCTGTGAGCTTCCAAGAACTTGTAGTTCGAGTGCCTTATCCATTTTGAAAATATGAAACTTGTAGTTGTCCATCATGCGCTACAGTCAAACTGAGCTGTAAACTGTGAATTGTTCCTGCCTGAAGTATACTTCTGCTCTTTATTGGAAGTTAAAACATTCACACACTGTGAAAACTGAGGGAAATTATTGAAACATCAAGCTTATTTATTTACAATTCCTATACTAACCAACTGAAGAATCACTTTCTCATGTAGATACAAATTTCAAAAATAGCCAATCAAGCAATTGATTTCTTGGCATGGATTTATGCTTGTAGCTGTCTGAAAAACCATAAAAATAATTTAATGTATGCAACAAAAAATTCTTAGACAAATCATACTTACGACAACAAATAAACACCATGCCAAAACTGCCAGTCTATGAAGCTTTTGAAAATAGAGACTCCTTCCAATCGGCTATGGGATCATGAGACTCGTGACAAAAGTTTTTGGGCTGATCCAAAGGATAAGTTTTCCACTGTACTGAATCTTCTATGCAAATAACATTATGATCTCTCATATTCTGTAAAACAAAAGATTGCTGCAATATATTTCCACTGTTGTCAAATATTTCAAGTGAAGGATGAAAATGAAGCTTGTCTTAATGATATTTTACATGAGTAAGTATATTTTCAATTTATCATAAACATGTAAAATTTGAACACACACAAGCTCAGGAACCTATTTATCATCCTTCTCTTCAATCACAAGTGAAAACACATTGTAGGAAACCTCTTGAAAGACCCAAGGAAGATATTCTTCTGCAACTATTTATTCATGACAAACATCATTTTCATAGCTATCATATGCTGATGTGTACATTATTTCTTTGGAATATGAATACTTAAAAGAAACAACTTGATCTTCATGAAAATTTGGAGCAACCTCAAAATTGCTAGAGACATTCAGATCAAGGACAAATGTGTCTATGATGCAGGAGCATCGTTGGCAAGTGCACAGAGGTGGGACCACCCAACACGTGAGAGTTCCTTCGAAACTTCAACGTGAGCAGTCACAAACGATTTAGGGATCTACCTCCACACAACACCGAAATTCACCTTCGGAGGCACGCTTGAACTGGTGCCAAGTTTTTCCCTTTGAAGCAAGTTTTTGAAATTGTAAAACAGAGCAGAAGTTTCCACTTTGGCTCTGGAAAGCAACCAACCTAAGATAGCGTAGGACAAGTTTTAGAGTAGGTAAGTAACCAGGGGAAACCCTAGGGATATTTTGGGTTATGTAAAAGTTTGTAATCCAACTAGCGACAAGTAGAGAAAAGGAGAGAAATTGATCTGTGAGAGAACTGCGAGTGAGCAGAAAATCTCATCTTTTGGAGCTACTGTAGTTTTTATGTATTATGTAGCCAGTGGGCACTTATGAATAGAACAAAATGGAAAATTGATCCAAATGTGTTGTGCTTGGACTATGTGTATTTTCCTGTTGTTTTTTGTTTTATAAACAAGTGAATGGAACTGTGAGATTTTGGTTGTTTCAATTGTTTCTCTTCATTTGGAGCTCTGCAAGGTGTGCATCGAGCCAGGGAGGAATGCTGTGGTTTTGTTTTTATCTTCACTGGGAGCTCCACAAGGTGTGCATTGAGCCAGAGAGAAAACACCATGAATCTGAGCTATCGAAATCCCTCAGATGGAAGGAGTGCGCGGGAGACCGAAGTCTGAACCATACAAAGCTCAGGAGGGATAACACTTCGGAAGGTGTTATCGAGACCAAGAACTTACTCCCTAGAAGGAGCGAATATTGAGTCTTCGCAGACTTAGAAAATCTTCTAAGTCAGAGTCGAGTAAAAGCTCACGAGGAAGAACCTCCTTGAGAGTTGGATTGCTGTGGGGATTCCCGCAGATCGTCCGATTGGAAGGAGGAGCATAGACTTTAATGCTGTGTAGATACCGGCGAGGGGAGTTCAGAGATATGAATGGAACGGTGGAGAGTCCTCGAGGAGGAACACCGAAACCCCACAAACCGTTGGATAAGGTGGAGCTGCAAGGAGATTAGCGACGAGGGCTACTTGACGTCCAAAATATCAGGAGGAACTACGACCATCGATCTCAGATAGATCTGGACCATTGGTTCAGTTCATAAACTCAAGTATCGCCAACCAGAGGGATAGAGGTCTTGTCTTCCAAAACCCTGAGTCGCGAGATCACGAAATAGTGGATTCGACCCATCTCGCGGACTCGGATATCGTGAACCGGAAAGCGGAGTCCCTCGTTTTTCAAACCTCCGAGTCACGAGACTGATCTTTGATCTGAACTGTCGATCACAGGTGGATTTGGACCATTGGTCCACATCGTGAACTCGGATATCACAAAACGGGAAGTGGAGTTCCCTGTTTTTCAAACCTCTGAGTCACGAGATGGAAATTTGATCTGAACCGTCGAGCACAGGTAGATCTAGATCGTTGGTCCACATCACAACCTCGGGTATCACGAGCTGGAAGGATGAAGGTCTTGTTTTTTAAACCTCCGAATCACACGATCGCGAGTTGATCTAGATCGTTGACTACAGGCAGATTTGGACCGTTGATCCACATCATGGTCTCGGGTCTCGCAAGTTGGAAGGACAGAGGGCTTGACTTCCAGAACCCTGAATCGCGAAATAGTGAGGTTGGGCCAATTTGTGAACTTGGGTATCACGAGTTGGGAGGGTGGAGTTCTTGCACTGCAAACTCCGAGTTGCGAGATCGCGAAATACCGAAAGACAGGAAGGATAAGGGTGCAGTCATAGCCCTTGGTCACGCACTGTGGGAGCTCACGCTTGGCGCTTGGAAAAATACAACTGAGCATTTGTAAGGGACCTGTATATTCGTCGAAGGGTTCCAGTTCAGAACCAGAAGAGCCACTTCGGTTCCAGAATCAGAAGATCCTAACCGAGAGGTCGCGCAACCCTGAGGAGGGATAGGGGGTCTGCATCAAGTGGTATCATAGCGCATTTTTCATCTGTAGATTTCAGGGGAAGGAGGAAAAAGAAGGAGACAAAAAACTCAGATCTGTACTCTGTGTGTGACATACAATCAACACAATGCCACCAAAAATATGAGAGCCCCCTTTAGCCAACTGCGTTGTAGAAAGGGAGATGCGAGAGTTTCACACCCGAATGGAAGCAATGGAAGCAACGCAGAGAAGAGCACCTGATGTTGGGGATGTCAGTGATGCAGAAAGTGAAGAGGTTGAGGTTGAAGAAGAGGATGCTGTAGAAGAACGTTTGTTGAGAGCAGTTTCCAGGTTGGGAGGCAGAGGCTAAGATAGAGGTCCTCATGTATGAGGGAAATCTAGATGCCGAAGAACTGTTGGACTGGATAAGGTCCATGGACAAACACTTTGACTATGAATACATCGATGAGGAAAAGAAGGTGAAGCAGGGAGTCACTAGGCTAAAAGGGCATGCAGTGTTGTGGTGGGATGAACTGCAGGCTGAGAGGAGAAGTAAAGGCAAACATAGGATAAAGAGTTGGGACAATATGGTAGCCAAGATGAAGGATAAGTTCATACCCAAGGACTACCAGATCAATCTATTCAGGAAGCTACAAAACCTGAGACAGAAAGGAATGACAGTCAAGGAGTACACCGAGGAGTTCTACAGGCTGAACATCAGAACTGGACAAAGGGAGAGGGACGAAGAAAAATTCGCCAGATATGTAAATGGATTGAGATATGAAGTCTAGGATGAGCTGAGCATGATGTTAATGAGGATTGTGGAAGATGCTTATCAGTTTGCACTGAAGGAAGAGGAGAAGCTGGCCAGAAAACATAACCAGCAAGAAAGAGGTAAAGGCTCGATCCCAAGAAAAAGTAAGGGATTTAACCGTGACATAGCACATCAGTCTAAGGATGAGGCTGAGAAACCACACAATCACTTGGAACGAGGAGGAAGTTCATGAGGAAGACAAAATGGTGGAATAAACTCTTCTAGAGGAAGAGGCAGAGGAGGAGTAAGGTGCTATAACTGTGGAAAGATAGGGCACATGTCTTAGGAATGTCCCGAGAAGAAGAAGGAAGGAGGAGAAGCTCACATTTTAGAAGCAAGGCAAAGAGATGTTGAAGCAGAAGGGGTAGAGGATGGAGCATCCCTGATGTTGAGAAAATTTCTCTTAAAACCAAAGACATAAATTGAGAAGCCAGTGCAGAGAAATAATCTCTTCAGGACAACTTGCAAGACTAAGGATAAAGTATGAAAGGTTATCATTGATAGTGGGAGCACTGACAATCTAGTATCCACATAGATGGTGGAGAAATTGGAGCTGAAGACAACTGCACATCCAAGGCCATACAAAGTCTCATGGCTACAAAAAGGACACCAGGTAATGATTACTAAACAATGCCTGGTTGAAATTAAAATAGGAGGATATAAAGATGAAATCACATGTGATGTAATTCCCATGGATGTGTGCCACATTTTGTTGGCAATATCATGGTAGTATGACAAAAATGTCATTCACGATGGAAGGAAGAATACATACACATTGGAGAAGAATGGTAGAACGCATATGTTGCTGCTGATGGAGGAGAAGAAAGCGAAAGAGGAAGCCAACACAAGCATACTTCTCATGAGTGGGAAGGAACTCCTGAAGGAAGTCAAGGAAGAACAAGAGATGTAGTTCACTATGGTGAGGAAGCCCAGAGTCATCCTTACGAGTACATCAATGGATGATTTTCCTGAAGAAGTTCAGGAGCTGCTGGATAATTTTGCTGATATAGTGGTGGATGAGCTGCCAAACTCATTGCCACCCATCAGGAGTATCAATCATCATATCGACTTGATACCAGGATCAAGCTTGCCAAACAAGGCAATGTACAGATTAACACCTCGAGAAAATGAGGAGGTGAAGAGCCAAGTCCAAGAATTGCTAGATAAGGGTTTGGTTAGGGAAAGTTTGAGCCCATGCGCAATACCAACTGTGTTAAGCCCAAAGAAGGATGGAGGATGGAGAATGTGCACAGACTCAAGAACCATCAACAAGATCACCATCAGGTACATATTTCCTTTATCGACAATGGATGACTTAATGGATTGCTTAAGTGGAGCAAATTTCTTTTCTAAGATAGATCTAAAAAGTGGATATCACCAGATCAGGATGAGAGAAGGTGATGAATGGAAAACAACCTTTAAGATGAATGAAGGCCTGTATGAGTGGCTAGTTATGCCATTTGGCTTAATGAATGCCTCGAGCACTTTTATGAGGCTGATGAATGAAATTCTAAAAGATTTCATTGGCAAGTTCATGGTTGTATATCTGGACGATATACTGGTCTTTAGCAGGACTAAAAAGGAGCATTTGAGGCACCTAACACTAGTAACGAGGAGGCTACAACAGGAGAAGTTGCTGATCAATATGAAGAATTCCTCTTTTATGAAGACAAAACTCATTTATTTGGGTTTCGTGATCTCTTCGAATGAACTAAAGATGGATCCAGAGAAGGTGAAAGCAATCAGAGAATGACTGTCACCAAGGAGCATGTTCGAGGTAAGGAGCTTTCATGGTTTAGCAAGTTTCTACAGAAAGTTCATTAGAGACTTCAGTGGAATTTGTGCACCAATGATGGATACAGTAATGAAGCGGCACAAGTCCTTTAAATGGATAGAGGAGGATTAAAGGAGCTTCAATATACTAAAGGAGAAGATAACAGAACGACCAATTCTGATCTTGCCGAATTTTGGGAAGACATTTCAAGTGAGATGTGACGCAAGTGGAGTTGCAATAGGAGTTGTTCTGAGTTAGGATAATAGGCCTATTGCCTATTTCAGCCAGAAGCTGAATGAGACTAAGAGGAAATACTCCACATACGACAAGGAATTCTATGCCATCATTCAAGCATTGAAGAAATGGAGGCATTATCTTGTCCTGAAAGAGTTTGTCTTGTACAACGATAACCAAGCTTTAAAATTCATAACCCGACAAGAAAAACTGAATCAGAGACATGCAAAATGGGTTGAATTTATGCAAAATTTTACTTTTGTCATAAAACATATTGCTAGGAATTCTAACAAGGTTGCTGATGCATTAAGCATTAGATGTTTAATTCTACAAGAATTCCAAGTGAATACCTTGGGGTTTGAACACCTTAAGGATATGTATTGTGATGATACAGATTTCAAGGAGGCCTACGAAGCATGTACAAGCCCTGTACTGAGAGATAGAAGTCAATGGACAGAGTATATGGTTCAGGAAGGATTGTTGTTCAAAGGAAATCAATTATGCATACCAAGATGCTCAAAGAGGGAGAATCCTCTGAAGGAGAAGCATAGTGGAGGATTGGCTGGACATTTTGGCCACGATTAAACGTTTTCACTATTGAGCAGTTCGTACTATTGGCCAGGTATGCGAACAGATGTGATAAAGTTGGTGAACATATGTAAAATCTGCCAACATGCAAAGGGGAAAAGACAGAACACTGGATTGTATCAACCACTGCCAATACCAGAGAGGCCTTGGGATGCAATAAGCATGGATTTTGTGTTGGGATTGCCAAGAACACAAAGAGGATTTGATTCCATATTTGTGGTGGTGGATAGATTTTCAAAGATGGCACATTTCATCCCATGCCAGAAGACCAGTGATGCAACACATGTTGCGAATCTGTTTTTCAGAGAAGTTGTGAGACTTCATGGCTTACCCAGGAGCATTGTCTCAGATAGAGACAAAAAATTTGTTGGTCACTTTTGCAGTGCACAATTGCAATGGAAATGAAGCTAAGAAATGATAAAGCTTCCTTTTAAAACTGGCCTTGGAGATGTTGGATGATGGCGAGGCGCTAAAAATAATATTGGTGCTAACACCTTCAATACTATGGTAAGTCAATTGTTATCTATTGATATTAATTTTTTGATGAATATAAGTGTATCGATTTTTTGTGCTCTTTACCAAACTCATGGGATAGTATGGTTGTGGCCATAGGTAGTAATTCAACTAATTTAAGTTTCGATGATGTGGTCTCATCCTTTTTGTTGGAGGAGATGAGGCGAAAAAACACGAAAAGCTAGAGAACAAATGATTTATTTACAAGAGGATGTTCCCAGGAAGGAAATAGATCTAAGTCCTCAAGTGGGAGATCTACTTTTAGGGGAACATCTAAATCTCTCAGAAAATTTGTAAAGGTATGTTGGAGATGTGGAAAACAAGGGAATTACAAGAAAAACTGTAGATCTAAAAGTGTCGAGAGAGGGAAATGCTTTGATGATGCTCCTACTAAAGAAGAAAAAACCTTCGCAGATGAAGGAGGGGATGTGTACTTGGTTTCTTCAAGAACACATACAGATCATGAGGCATGGATGGTGGACTCAAGTGAATCCTTTCATATGATTCTCCACATGGAGTGGTTATGTGAATATGCCATGTATAATGGAGGTGACGTTTTTCTAGGAGATGTCTTGACATCCAAAATCATAGGACAAGGAAAATTCAATTTGAAGCTCATGGATGGTAAGATTGGAACACTCCTTGGTGTTTTTCACATCCCAGGATTGGCCATAAATTTTATTTATGTAAGCAAGATGGATGATGCAGGTGTAAAAACAATGTTTGAAAAATAAACTTGCAGGATGGTTAGAGGGGAAATGGTGTTGTTTAAGGGAGTTCATATTGGAATTTTGTATAAGATACCGAGAAGCAATATTAGCGACGGGTGCAAAAATTTCATTTTTCATGAGATTGGAGATGAAGAAGAAAAAAATCCTATAGTCTCTAGAGAAAATACTATGTTGTGGAATCAAAGACTGGGGCATATCGGAGAGAAGGGCCTTCAAGTACTACATGGTAAAGGTATGGTTGAAGGTATGTTCAATTTATCTCTATATTTTGATTTATGTGAACATTGTTTATATGGGAAACATAATCGTGTAATATTCTCCTCTGGTGCTACAAGAGTAGAGGGGATTTTATAGTTGGTGCACAATGATGTGTTTGGACCTATGTCAGTTCCATCACTGGATAAATATTTGTATTATGTCTCATTTATAGATGAATTCTCAAGGAATACATGTTTTATTTCCTCAGGAAGAAATATGAAGTCTTTGAAAAATTTAAAGAGTTTAAGGTTCTTGTGGAGAATAAGACAGAGAAGAGAATTAAGGTGTTGAGGATGGATAATGGTGGAGAATTATGTGGAAATGAATTCAAGGAATTATGTAAGAACTATGATATATCAAGGCAACATACTATTCCATACACACCTCAATATAATTGAGTTGTAGAAAGGATGACCATGACACTACTGGAAAAATAAAGGAGCATGCTCAATGGTGCTAGGTTAGGACATGAATTCTGGACAGAGGCAATGGGTACTGCATGTTACCTGGTCAATCAATCATCCCCATCAACATTGGATGAAAAGAATCCACATGAGGTATGGACTGGTAAGAAACCCTCTCTTACACATCCGATGGTATTTGGCTATGATTCCTATGTTCATGTTCCAAAGAAAAACAAGAGTAAGTTGGATAAAAAGGATGAAAAGTGTATCTTTATTGGCTATAAATATGGTCTCAAAAGTTATAATATTTGGAACTCAAAAACCAAGAAGGTAGTGTATAGTTGAGATGTGGTATTTAGACAAATCAAAGATGTTGTCAAATAGGAAGTCCTACCAAGGAAGGAAGAACCAAAGAAAATAGAGTTTGAATTGAAGGATAATGAATTAGACTCTACATAAGAACATGAATAAGAATAAGAAGAGACTCATACTCCGGTACTGAGGAGACCAGTTGAGGAAAGAACAAAACTGGAAAGATACACTCCAGTTGATTTTTGTTCAAATTTTTCTTTGTTTATTACTGATGATGATCCTAAAATTTTTAGGGAGGTAGTAGATTCAGAGGATGAAAAAATATGGAAAAATTCCATGGTTGAAGAAATGACATCCTTGGACAAGAACGAGGTTTGGGATCTAGTGGAGTTGCCGACTAGAATAAATCCCATTGGAAGGAAATGCGTGTTTAAGAATAAGTTGAATGCAAAAGGCAAAGTGGAGAAATACAAAACTCATTTAGTAGAAAAAGGTTATTCCCAGCTAGAGGGAATTGACTTTGGTGAAATGTTTTCTCATGTTTCCAAGTGAACTTCTATTAGATTTATTTTATCTATTGCTACTGCTTTTGATTTCTAAGTAGAACATATGGATGTGAATACAACATTCCTACATGGGGATTTGGAAGAATAAATCTACATGAAACAGTCAAAAGGATTTGTAGTGAAAGGAAAGAAAGAGTTGGTATGCAGGCTGAAAAAGTCCCTACAAGGGTTAAAGAAATCACCAAGGACATGGTATAAAAAATTTGGTACTTATATGATGGGAATTGAATTCACAAGGAGAAAAGCCGATCACTGTGTGCATTTAAAATTATTTGGTGATCATATTATTTATTTGGTCTTGTATATGGTTTATATGCTGCTGATAGGAAACAATAAGGAGATTATGTGAAAACTCAGTTGTCCTCTAAATTTTACACAAATGATATTGGTGCTACAAATTTCATTTTGTGCATGGAAATTAAAAGATATCAGTCAAACAAGAAACTCTGTTTAAATCAGAGGAAATATATCGAGGCAATACTGTAGAGGTTTAATTTGCAGGAATGTAAATTGGCCAGGGTTCCTATTCTTGTAGGTGTAAATTTATCTGTATATCAGTGTCCCAAGATATAAGAAGATGAAGAGGACATGTCCCATGTTCGTAATGATAGTGGGTTGGATGTTTGATGGATGCAATGGTTTTTAATAGACTGAACATTTCACATGTAGTTGGAATTTTGAGTAGGTATATGTCAAAACCAAGGAAAGAACATTGAAAAATAGTAAAGAGGGTTTTCAGGTATTTGCATGGTACTACTAGTTATGGATTGTGATACCAAGGAAGACTGAGATTGGACAGAGTGTTGGATATACATGGGGTTGTTGATGTAGTTTGGGCTGGAAATCTAGATTTCATAAGATCTAAAAGTGGGCATGTATTTAACCTATTTGGAGGAGCAATCCATCAGATGAACACAATATAGGCTGTAGTTGCACTCTCAATTACAGAAGCTGATACATAGCAACCACTCATGCAAGCAAGGAAACAATATGGTTACACAAATTTTGTTTAGGTATTGGGTTGGTACAACAAGCTGTAAGGATATATTGTGACAGTCAAAGTGGAATCTTCACGGTGAAGAACTTGACTTATCATTCAAAGAAAAAACATATTGATGTTCAATATCAATTTGCGAGAGACATTGTTGACTACAAGAAGGTGTTTTTGATGAAGGTGGATGTTGAACAACATTTTAGTCAACAATTCTTAGCCGACAAAGCATTTCCAGGATCCCCCTCATTTCATATTGTTTCCACAAAGTGTCGCACACTCTCATTGAGTTGTTGCTACACATTTTAAATTATGTATGTTGGACATGTTAGAGGTTCATTCCAGATGACAATAGGTTCAATATGAACTTTGGAAATGTTGACATGGTACTTGGTGAAGTTGATGAAATACTTGGCATAATTGTCATGGATTTTAAACCTATTGCTAAATATGGTCCATTTTCCCACTCGTCGCATTCTTAACACTATCATATTTTGCACTCATGATTGATACATTGGCACAATATGTTTAGACCCTTATATATTGCCCTTTGTTGTCATATGATTCTCTTTTCAACATTTTAATTATTACATTATATCATAAATATTTTACCATACATATGGGTTATGAATTTGGCCTCATTCCATGCCACGCCAAAAACAAAATATATTATCATGTTTGTGATGTTCAATTCCACATGAAACTTTATTATCTATTTTTTTTTTGGGTTGAATTAACATAACCAAACTGATATCTTACATTACATCTCATTAACAACATGGTGTTGACACAGAGGCAGACCCAGGGTTCAACGCTACAACAACACACTAACAAAACCCTAACTACCGACCCTTTTGACAACACCTGCGAAGCATATGAAGTCTCACCCGAGGTAGAGGTAGGGGTGGTTGCGAGACTCAGGTGTCTGAAACCTTAGCTGGGACACATATATGTGATTATGATACTTAATAGAGAAATTAGCACTGTCATATCCTCAGTATGCAATCAATGTCTACTTCACTGATAAAACAAAGCTTCACAACATTCACACTGATCTAATGTAATTAAGAACTTAGCACAAACAAATGGATCATATCTAGTAGAAGAAAGCACTAAGAACATTCATAGAAGTTAGATCTAACATTCATACACATCATTGGCACAAATCATGAACATATTTATCTATCTCTATCAAGGCACTTAGCAAGAGAGTCATAAACACATTAAGCATAACAACACAGTGTTTACATGGTTCACCCCCACCCTGGGGCTACGTCCACCAACTCTTCTTCTTTATTGTCTTCAGTCAATCGGTTACAAGCACAGAGCCTCAAAAACCTTACTCCACACATGAAAACATATGTGTGCAGCTCGCTAGATCCTTTTTCCTTGTGTTCCAGTACTAAGCCTTCCATAATATTGCTACAATGACTTGCACTTAACTCTACAAATATCACACAGTATGCACAAAGCCTTACAATTTATGATCACATAGATCCAACTCTTGGCACTTAGCCTACTTGCATACTAACATCACATAGATGCCTCATTCTCCTCTCTCTTTTACATTTCATATACATCTATTTATACATACAAAATAGGCCTAAACAAGGGTAAANGATCTAACATTCATACACATCATTGGCACAAATCATGAACATATTTATCTATCTCTATCAAGGCACTTAGCAAGAGAGTCATAAACACATTAAGCATAACAACACAGTGTTTACATGGTTCACCCCCACCCTGGGGCTACGTCCACCAACTCTTCTTCTTTATTGTCTTCAGTCAATCGGTTACAAGCACAGAGCCTCAAAAACCTTACTCCACACATGAAAACATATGTGTGCAGCTCGCTAGATCCTTTTTCCTTGTGTTCCAGTACTAAGCCTTCCATAATATTGCTACAATGACTTGCACTTAACTCTACAAATATCACACAGTATGCACAAAGCCTTACAATTTATGATCACATAGATCCAACTCTTGGCACTTAGCCTACTTGCATACTAACATCACATAGATGCCTCATTCTCCTCTCTCTTTTACATTTCATATACATCTATTTATACATACAAAATAGGCCTAAACAAGGGTAAACCCATGGGTCGACATCCCATTCCCGTTACATATTCCCACATCCCAAAAAGGACCCAAAAGGGGCTGAGATCCCGTGATCTCTACTTCATCTTGCACTCCTCATTCGATAGGCTGTCGAAGTCCAAAAATAGGTCAAACTTGACCAGATATCAACAAAACCAAGTCAAGGGCCAACACACTATCTATAGCAAAGCATCATTTAGGGATGCTATGAGGAAGTCAAAGTCATAAGAGGTGAGGATGGTTTGCATCTTCGTCATAATGGCCTTCGATTTATTCCAGGAGTAAGGTTTCAGAGGTGAAACTTTCCTCTTTTTCAGGGGATTAGCCTCGTCACCCTACTGTTGCTCGACCTCTATGTCATTCAAATATGCATCATCACCTCCTTGCTCAGGTGATATGGAAGCGGTCTTCATGGATGCGCTGTCTAAATCATGGACCTCTTTGGTCTTCTTTGTCTTGTTCAACCCGGGTGTATCCTGTGCAGTTTCTAGGCTGTCTATGTCGAATATCTCTGCAAGGTATGCTAGAATAAGGAGGTCTGTCAACTAGTCCTTGGTGATCTCCTCCAAGTCCTCCTTCGTTAGCTTATAATAGGACCAAAGTTGCTGCTTGTGCTCGTCAGCGCGCGCTGTGATATAAATGAAATGGCGGTCTATGTTGAACTTCATAAAAGGCTCGAACCTGTGTAAAGTATTCAAAGTTATGCGAGGCTCAGACTGTATGGCTAGCTTCAACTAGTTGTAGTATGTATGGGACACAACATTTGACTGCCATTGCTTATTCATGTCACCTGAGTACCACAATTTACTAAACTTCGCGGCCAATGGTTCAAATGGCTCTATGTTTGGGAAGGTCACACCTTCCGACATCTCTCAGGTGATGAAATCGATTAGGATCAATNATTCATACCCTTGATATTGGGCTTCTATTTAGTCAAGTTCTAATTGGTTCACCAGGTACTACACCCAATTCATTTGTAGGCCCTCCGTGCACTTCCCTGTGAGGTCGACTACAAAACTAGTCACTTGGGTGGGTCGATTCTTGCATACTAACTTCCCTGCATTCATCTGACAGGCAAGGTGCACTGCACCACTCTGGATAGAATCTAACTTGTATCCTCACGTTCCTTTATCAACATTTCCATAAGTGTCCTTGATCCTTTGAGCGAGAGCGTAGTCCATGGATTTTCCAGGATAGAAATCGTGTGGGTCGGGTCCTTGCATACTAATCTCGATGATCCGATTTATCAACGTCGGATCCACTGTTATGCGATGATTTAACCATAGATAACCTCCATTCTAACAAGACAACAATAATTTGACACATGCATTGACTTCTTGGTGTCATCCGAAGTGAAAAATATTCATAACGTTCAGCAGGGTGGACTGCGCGAGGTTATGGATCCATGACTGAGGGACGATCTTCGAATTATTTCCCTTTGTTCTAGTTAGGTACTTATGCACGATGAGCATGTTGTAAACTTTCCGGTCACCGAGGTTGAAGTCACTAAACTTCAACGCTGCAATCTTATCTTGGTCTGCGTGAACTGCGCGTATCCCCTTCGGGAGGTATGCAGTGACCAAGGCGTACTCAAAATCTCTAGGTATGCTGTTGCGGTTTAAAACACTGCTCAAAGGTGGTATATAAGTAGGTAATATGCTCATAATCAACTTAGCATTTGCGAGATCATCCCTATGCTTAGTTCGCTTCTCATTTGATGGTCGGGATGGTCTGGCTCGAGCAGTTTATGGAGAGGCTGGAAGTCCTCTTGTGGATGATGCTTGTACACCTGTGGATAATCCTCTATCCTACATGACTCTTTTAGTCATCAGGTCGATCAAAACTTCATCAACAACTCTTTCTGCAACGCTCAACTTGTCTGAAATACACGCTCGGGGTTAAAAATCTTAGGTTTGGGGGTAGCTTAAACACAGTAACAAGAGAGAGAGAAGAAGCACGATGATCATGGTATAAACTCAATTTAGTCTACGTGCTCAAATTATCAATTGGAAAAAGTGTTCTCGGTGCGTGGCGCAGTGGGATAAATAGGTAACTCGACAACGGTTCACTTACAATGGGTATGAGGTCTTCATTAACTCAGTTTTGTCCATTATGGCATAGTCTCAATGGTTGGATGGTGAGATGTCTGGCCATAAATGGTTTTCTATCCATTCAGAGCATTGATCTAATGGTTATAATGTTCCCCGATGACTATATTGCTTCGCCATGGCGAAGTGCCATTTGTTGTTGTTTTGATATCCCGACGAAGCTCCAATTTTGCAAATTTTCCTTCTATGAGGTTCCCTCTGGAATCTTCTGTAACTTTTCAATCTTAGCCCTTTTCTTACTTATCTTTCTAGCCTTTTTTCCAGTGATCTTTATCTCGATATGTCTTTTTCCATTCTGATTCTTATCTTCGTTTGACATAGTCACTGCACGCTGTTGAGATTCTTTCCTAGGAATCGAGGGTAATACTTTTTCTTTATCTAGGATAAGTACTTTAGTCTTTTGTTGGTCTTCTAGGGTTCTTACAACTTTGACATCAGGGTCTATGGTGTTAAATAACTTTGATCTGTTTTCTTGTTCCGTAATCAAATGTGCGATCCTTCTGGTCATGAATTTTTTTAACTCCTGCTTCTATTGTTCTAACACTGCTTCTTCTTCTTTCCTTCTAGCCTGGTCTCTTTCAATAAAAGGGCTAGCTAGTAACATTGTAAATGGGGCGTTGTCTTCAATAAATTCAATAATCTCAAAATCTTCTTTTGTCGAAGTTCCATTAACGTGCATAGGTATATGAGCGAGCTTCCCACATAGGTTTACTAGTTTTCTTCTGAATAATTCTATTCCTCCTAATGAAGTAATCATAGCAGGCTTCCCTATATCTTCCCAAGTTCTCTCTATCATGATATTCACCTGTGTTTCCTCATCTAGAACACAGTCATTGTCAAAGTCTCCTATTCTTTCTTCGATGCATTCTTTTTCTTTGAATATCCCCGATAAGTTGATATGTCTGTGGTCATTCAAGGTTTCTTTCATTTGTAACAATACTTTCTTTGTTTCTTTCTGGGTTTCTGCCATTTTTGGATCTGCGTTAGGGTTTTCTTGGTTCAGATTCATTCCCTCAAGCTTGGCAATCATTCTAGGGAAATCCAACACTTCATGGTCCATAGCTTTACAACAAAGACAACTAGGACTTCTTCCAGGGAATTCCTTAGCAAGATGTCCTAGTCTTCTGCAATTGTAACAAAGGGTTAATACTCTCTTTATTTTAAATGATCCCCAACCTTTCTGGTACTGCGTGCTAGGATCATAGGAGCTAACCTGCAAAAAATTCTTTCTAGTATCCTGCATCCACTTGTTAGTCCAAACATTCTTTCTATGCATAGGTATAACATATATTTCACTATTATTGTCAGATTTATTAATATCAAATCTTCCTTCATATATCAATACCCTAGTTTTTGAACTAGGACATACTCTATTAAACATACCTAGATCCATACTCTAGAAACAAAAATTTCCACTTATCTTACTTCTACAGAGCACAAAGCTTTCAGATCTAAAACTTTTCACTATTCTTACCTTTATCAGAGCACAAAGCTTGCAGATCTTACCTCTTTTAATCATAAATTCTCACTTTTACCTTTCTTAGAGCACAAAGATTTCAGATCTTACTTCTCTCCTTCAGATCCAACTTCTTTTCTTCAGATCGAGCTTCTTTCTTTTATCATAGATATTTATAAATCAAGTAGAATACTGCGCACTAGAGTGATAGATCTATGCATAGATCTTTCACAACTTCAGGACGAATCTTTGCACAAAGCTTCTTCTTTCCTAGTTCCCAACAATCACAATTTCCGTCTGGGCAACATAACCATTTGTTGGCACAGGGGAAAACCCAGGGTTCAACGCTACAACAATGGACCAACAAAACCCTAACTATCGTCCCTTTTGGAAACACCTGTGAAGAAGATGAAGTCTCACCTAAGGTAGAGGCATGGGTGGTTGCGAGACTCAGGTCTCTACAACCTTAGCTGGGACACAGATATATGATTATGATACTTAATAGAGCACTTAACACCGTCATATACTCAATATGAAATCAATATCTACTTCACTGATAAAACAAAGCTTCACAACATTCACACTTATCTAATGTAATTAAGCACTTAGCACAAACAAATGGATCATATCTAGAAGAATCAAGCACTAAGCACATTCATAGAAGTTAGATCTAACATTCTTACACATCATTGGTACAAAGCATGAATAGATTTATCTATCTCTATCAAATCACTTAGCAAGAGAGTCATAAACACATTAAGCATAACAACACAGTGTTTACGTGGTTCACCCCCACCCTGGGGCTATGTCCACCAACTCTTATTCTTTATTGTCTTCAGTCAATCAGTTACAAGCACAGAGCCTCAAAAACCTTACTCCGCACAGGAAAAAAGATCTGCGCAGCTCTCTAGATCGTTCTTCCTTGCATTCCAACACTAAGCCTTCCACAATCTTACTACACTGACTGGCACTTAACTCTGCAAGTCTCACATAGTATGCACAAAGCCTTACAATTTCTGATCACACAGATCCAACTCTTGGCACTTAGCCTACTTGCATACTAACATCACATAGATGCCTTCATTCTCCTCTCCCTTTTAAATTTCCTATACATCTATTTATACATACAAAATAGGCCTAAACATGGGTAAACCCATGGGCCGACATGCCATTCCCATTACATATTCCCACATCCCAAAAAGGACCCAAAAGGGGCCGAGATCTTGCGATCTCTGCTTCGTCTTGTGCTCCTCCTTTGACAGGCTGTCGAAGTCCAAAAATAGGTCAAACGTGACCAGATATCAACAAAACCTGGTCAAGGGCCAACACATGGCTAACCATCAATGTCGAAAATTGATCCAAGTATGACACTGACGCCAAAAAATGCACTAGTCAACAAACCCACAAAATAATTTGGTGCACCACTTGTCGACAACATAAAAAAAATTAGATATATCAATCGTCTTGAGAGTTGATTCACGATAGATGTGGGATATGATTTTGTGCATAGAAACAAGGATGGTGTTGAGGAAAATATATGGATTATCTTACTCAAGCATTTTCAAATCTTTCCTAGCTAAGACAAGATAGTTGGGAATATCACCCTATGTTTTATAGCCTCAAATTTTTTTTCCCAATCCACAAGTATTAATTACAAGGGTTTAGGATGATTTTTTTTATAAAAAGAATGTTGCAAAATAACATAAAGTTTTTATATAAGTTTCTGAAAAATATACAGATTACAAAAAGTAAACGTGGAGATCAAAAAACAAAAGTAACCAAGTCACAGGTACACACAATGAGACAGAATAACAATCTACTTTATTTCATTCCAAGAAATCAAAAGTGTTTTTCTCTTTACAAAACCCCTGTGAGGGCATGGAACAAAGTCTAATTTAGATATCCCCGATGAAAACCATACAAAAGGACTCTGACAAGAAGTAAAAACTGAACTTTATAATCTGGATCAACTTGCCACAAACTACTACCAATTTGACTTTGCACAATATCCTTTATCAAATATGAAACTTAATCCATAAACAAAGAAGTATACATAGACTATCAAGGATGGATCAACACCTCTAAAACAAGCATCTGAATGATTTGGTTCAGTTCTGAACCTTGCTGTCTACAATATGACCTTGCTGTCAAAAAGAGAATTAGGCTTTGAATGGACTCAAGAATGAATGAAAACTGAAACTATCTCATGAAATCAAAAGAGAAAACCTTAGTCTTGCTTTCTCCTTCTATTCTCCCCTTGTTTCTTCTTCTCATTTAGCTTTTATGTCTTTCAAATAAGTTTAAGTAGTTCAACTACTTTCTTTAGTTAAGTTAGTTTGAGTTAACTAATTTAGTTAGGAGAAATAATAATAATAATAATAATAGTTAAGGGTCTTTATTTAATAATAACTAGGTAGGTGGGACCCCTTGTGACTCCCTTCTTTTATTCTTTTCAAATTATAAAATAAAACATAATTGGATAATAATTTAAACACATGCCACCTTGTAACTCCCTTAAATACCTTAAAAATTTGAATATTTAAATGTCAGAAATAATTCAAATCATATCCAAAAATATGTAAATATCCACATTATCCCAAAAAAATAGCTTGTTGTCCAAACTTTCTGCAGACCACTGTCTTCAACAACTCAATCATAAAAACACATAAATTAAAATCCATACTTGCCACTCTTAGAGGAAATATTTCTTTTATCATTGTTGTCCTCCTTTGACTTCTCGGAAGTAGCTTCAGGTTGATTTGAACCTTGAGGTTGTATCTCACTAATAACATGGGAACAATCATCCTTCAGATGCATACGTGAGGAAACTAATTTTGAAGAGTCATTTGAAGGAGAGGAAGGGGAGGAAGCAACTTTTCCTTTATCTTGCACATGGGGGACATCAGTTTTAAGCCTTTTACTAGCATGAGAGAATTGAACAGGTGAATGCACAAGGGGAATTTGAACATTAGGATTTACATGTGGTGGAGGAGGTAATGATAAATTGGGCCAGCCACAATGGTGAGAGACAGTCAGATTGACAATCTCTTGCCATCCATCATTTGGAGGTACTTCTGGTTGCAAGGACACATGAGGAGGCACATGAATTCTATAAGATCTCTTCCAACAGAGCCTTGTAAAACATAAATTAAAATAGAGAAATGCTATCCTAACTTTTAACCATTCATTATTCAGCATAATTAAAATTTATGAGCAACATCATAATAAACCACATATTCAACATATTCAACAACATGATAATAAACCACATAACACAACATAATAATGAAAATACATACCTCTAACTGATGCTATTGTTGTTCTCCAACTCTGCCTGATGCTCTCCCCAAAACTAACTAACCTCCTAGCCAGCTACGAACAGAGCCTCTCCGGCTCCCTAGCTCCAGGATTCTGTAAGGATTCCTGGCCCCCAAGCCCAAAACTCCCAGCAACAGGTGCCCCCTGTCTCAGTCCACC
>SNQJ01S0041394.1:13316-38838 GCA_010110895.2 Picea sitchensis
GTCCAAATTGTATACCCATATGTCCTTGATGTCTCATCATATGTTGGGGTTGTTGTCGTCTGCACGTGTCCCATTGTCACCACGACCCTCATTCCGATCGACCAACGCCTAGTGTTGAGCACACACTTATACTAATAGGGGGGTGAATCACTATAAATATATATTTATTTTTAACATTCATAAAGCATAATGATGTAATCACATAAATATAACAACCATAAGACACAATATTTAACGTGGGAACCCTTTCAGGAGAAAACCATTTTTTTATTTATTATTAATTTGTAGACACCAACCTATGATTACAAAATTTTGTAGGAACCAACCTACTGGAGACACCAATCCCCAATACCTTTTGTAGGCACCGATCCCCTCTGTTGTTTGTAGGCACTGACCTATAAGAGACACCAATCCCATTTGTTGTTTGTAGGCACCGACCTATAGGAGACATCGATCCCCTCTGATGTTTGTAGGCACCGACCTACAAGATATGTCGATCCCCTATGTACTTGCTTCTTGTACTTTTTGCAGATCACAACTCCTTTTTATTTTGCTAGATCAACATTGTTCTCTCTACTTCTGCTTTCACTAGATCTACATTGTGCTCACTACTTTTTCTTTCACCAGATCACTCACTCCTTTTTTCTTTCACCAGATATTCTCGGTGCTTGCTTCTTCTACTTTCGCAAGGTCTGCTCAGCTCTCGCTCCTTTTTCTTTTGCAAGATCTGCTCATTACTCGCTAATATTTAATCATCGCTTCTTGAATGATATTCAATTGTCACTCCTCAAATGGTATGCATAAAAATATTACATTTTACACCCCCACACACTTTTTTCTCATAACCCACTTCTTCATTTATACTTTACCATAAGCTTTACGTGAAAAGTCACGACTTTTATTAAATATTAATTAATTTCCCCCCTTTTTATTTTTAATTCACCTTTTTACCATACCATGGGTAAAATACCACCATGGTTTTTAAATCCATGTGCAAATACCATGTGCACTTTCACTTTTACCTTTTTAAATCCATTTTCACATTTTACTCCACTTTTACGTAAATTCCACTTTCACTTTTACCTTTTTTTTAAATCCACTTTCATGTTTACTCCACTTTTATGTAAAATCCACTTCTACTTAACTTTTCCACTTTTGTATTTATTAAAGCCACATTATATTTGATTTTAATTCACTTTCATGTTTACTCCACTTTTACGTAAACTCCACTTCCACTTAAATTTTCCACTTTTGTATTTATTTATGTCACATTTATATTTGAATACTTACTTACCTTTGACATCAATGGTAATTTATTCAACAATATCCCCCTTTTTCATTGATGGAAACCCTATACTAAAAAACACATCATCTTCGAGAAATAGAAAGAATTCTCCCTTGTCTGCAACACTCCTTATCTACAATTCTCCTTCCCCTATCTGCAACTCTCCCTATGTTTGTAATTCTCCCCCTTCCCTTTGACATCAATGGTAAAGGTATGATCCCCCTGAGTCATTCTTCTTTGCTAACAAGATGAGAGGGATCCCATCTTCTCTCTGAGATATTCAGATATTTCTTTAGGAAGGGGTTTGGTAAAAGTATATGCAACTCTTTCCTTGGTGGAAATGTATTCTATCTTGACACTTAGTTCGGTGACATGTTCTTCTTAGGAAGTGGTACTTGATGGGAATATGCTTCATCTTTTTCTGCATAGTTCCTTTTGTTATACTTCTCCCCCTTAGACTTTTCTTTCTCTTGTAGTTTTTTTAATTAGCTCCCCCTGTGAATGTACTATCTTTTCTTGTTGTAATTGTTAAGTCTTCTCTATTTTATTGTCACTCTCTTGAACTTCTCCTTTTTCTACTTATTGAAAAATTGTCAAAGACTTACTAGTTGTTTCACTATCATAGTACTATTAGCTATTCAAAACTGATAGGATTGTTTGCATTCAACATTTTCTCACAATCTACTACTCAAAAGTGAATTGTTTGTTGTTGTTCAAGAAAAAATGTTCATCTTCGATGTGCTTTGAATCTTCAATATGATATGTGTCTTTATAGATTCTAAGGGATCTTCCACTGTCACACTTTTGTGAAGATGGTCAATGTTGGTCACAATGTGTATATAATATCTATGTGGTCTTGTCTTTTATTTTGCATAATAGATACATCAAATAATGCCAACTCCAAAAGTTCCATGCACCACTCACAAAGTCTTCTGAGGTTTCCTTGGACAAATATGTAGAGTTGTCATCAAATCTCATTCCCAACTGTAAAAAATCCTTTAAGGTATGAAGAAGGAATGTTTAGAATATTGAATGAAAATTAAATGCTTGCTTCCTAGAATATAATGTCTTCCAGTTGCACTTTTTTTGTCATCAACATTGCTTTCCCAATCTGCATCTGTATATATTGTTAGAGTAAAATATTCACCTCTTGAGTACCATAAGTCGAACTCTCAACAATGCAAGCTAATCAGTCTATGTCAATCTAAACAGTCTTTGTATCCAACATAAGCAATAGTACATCTCCAACAATAGTTGAACATGGTTGGGTTGGTATC
The DNA here is from genome assembly GCA_010110895.2 of Picea sitchensis. Taxonomy (NCBI): domain Eukaryota; kingdom Viridiplantae; phylum Streptophyta; class Pinopsida; order Pinales; family Pinaceae; genus Picea; species Picea sitchensis. Next base: position 15,879 of record SNQJ01S0041394.1, read on the forward strand.
AGTAAATCCAAGTCTATTCAAAAATAAATAGTCAATTCATCAAGAAGACATCATTTGGTTTCACATATCAACAACTTCAAGTATTCCTCCTCCAAGGGATCAACAAGTGTTGAATTTTTTGATTTTCGGATATGATAATTATTTCCTTATGATTTACATGCTATTGTTATCATAGAATAATTACACATTGAAAATATAAATAAGAGGTTGTTGTAAGTAAATATTGTATGAGATGATATATTCAATTAAGGGCCCCAATATATATATACTTGGGCGGAGTGCTTTTTCATAAATAGACATGTTTTTTCTATTATTGTCTTTTCATTAATTAATTTATTATTAATTATTGATTATTGATTATTTGTATTTATACATTATATTATTTATATATTATATTTATGTTGATGATCATTTCCTCACATGCACATCTAATTAATATAGATCACTCCATCCTGCAGTAGGCAATGTGAGAGCACCTCGATTCTATCCACTCCTCGTTGGGAGAAATACTACGCCTGGTCCATTCACCACTAACAAATCTCTGCGAGTGAATGAGTCATTTCCCTTGGTCAAATCTGCATGACCAATCTGGGAGAATGTATGCCCGATGCTACTAGCTAGAAAAAAATCAACACTCCCTCTCAACAAGGGAGACATTCTGTATTACGCCAAGCTTGTCTCTGAATGATACAAACTTTGTCTTCGACATAGGCTTGGTGAGAATGTCCACAATTTTCTCATCTATGGATTGTACTGGAACTCCCTTTTGATCCTTTCTTTTTTGCAGAAATCACTGAATTCCATGGAAGTGTATTCTCCTCCATTATCTAACCTCGACACCTTTATCTTCTTCCCTATCAGGTTCTCTACTTGAGCCCTCAACTCCTAGAATCTACTAAAGATCTAATCCTTGGTCTTCATGAAGAAGATCCATGTCTTCTGGGAGAAATCATCAATGAATATCATATCATACAAGAATCCACCCAAAGATGCAATTGTCATAGGTCCACAAACATTTCAATGTACGATATCCAAGATGCAATTCTTAAGGCGGTCGCGCCCTGTAACTAGGAAAATCAGGACCAAAGGAATGTGGTTACTATTGTGCATAGACCGCTCGTGACCATGACTATGGTTTCTCTATGTGCAGAGGACGCTCACGACCAAAACTATAGTCCCTCAAATGTGCACAAGTTTCTCATGACCACGACTGTGGTCGCTCTGTGTGCACAGGCCTCTCACGACCATGAATGTACAATTGTAAAAAATAAAAGATTTGAAGCAGATCTATTAGATCTGGCACTTAAAGCTTTTAACTAGAATTGGAAAAGACTTATACTAGCTCTAGCACTGAAATCTTTTAACTGACTCTAATACCGTGTTGAATTGTCTGATTTTTAGATCTGATAATTATTGCCTTATGATTTACATGTTATTGTTATCGTATAATAATAACACACTGAAAATATCAATAAGAGATTGTTGTAAGTAAATATTATATGAGATGATATATTCAATTGAGGGCCCCAATATATATACTTGGGCCAAGTGCCTTTTCATAAGTAGACATGTATTTTCCATTATTATATTTTCATTAATTAACTTATTACTAATTACTAATTATTGATTATTTATATTTATACATTATATTATAAATATATTATCTATATATTATATTTATGTTGATGATCATTTCCTCACATGCACGTCCAATTAATATAGATTACTCCATCATGAAGTAGGCAATGTGAGAGCACATCGAGTATATCCACTCCTCGTCAGGAGAAAGACTACGCCTAGGCCATTCACCACTAGCAAAGCATCGTGAGTGAATGAATCATTTCCCTTGGTCAAATCAGCATGACCAGTCTAGGAGAATGTATGCTCGATGTTGATAACTAGAAAAAAATCAAAATAAGTAGTGGTAATATTTCTCGTTGAAAATTCTAGTCAATGGACAACCCAATCAAAGCTCATTCGACGAATACTCAGTCAAAACTCCAGTCCATTGTTATTTCAGGTAGATTCCCAATCGATCACTTCCAAGGAAATCATCAGTAAGTTAGAGAAGTGTTGCACAAGTGTACAATCGATGATACACAACGATACGAAGTCCTCAAACATCTAGTCAAATGATTCCATGACCATCCATCAATCCAACCACAATCTATCCTGGTAGTCGACACTAGTCCACAATTATGACTTTCACATCTCTTTTGCAATGGTCTGAAAGCATGATTTCCATTCCTTCGATATTTATGGTGAGGATGATGATAGGGCACAATTTTTTGTGTTGGTTGATCAGAGGAAGTAGGCTCAGGGTTAGGTTTACTTATAGGAGTAGAACAAATCGACATATCAACAACATTGTCATCTATAACAGCATGCTCAATTGTTGGCATGTGAGGAGCATGTAGCTCATCAATCTGTTTGACGCAACCAACAATAGGTTGTTCTTCTAGAAAACTAGTATGAACTCCTCCTACAACAAATAGAACTTCCTTGGTTGTAGCAAGGCTAGGTGTAGGTAGGGAGGAAACAAAAACATCATATCCAAGACCAATCTTAATGAATGGATACCTTTGACAATTGATGATATCATCTAATATTTCAATACTCTTTTCAAACTTCAAGCTTTTGTTCAACTGAGAAGTTGACTTTTCCAAATTTTTTCTTAAGGAAACAATCTCAGATTCTATCTCTTCGCAATTTTCTTCCTTTTTCTTCAGTTGGATTCTCACCACTTCTTTTTTCCTTCTTACCTCTTTTAATTGAACTTTTAGTCTTATGACAATATTTTTTGATTCTTCAAGGATTTGTGACATTTTGGATTTTGAATCATGATCCTCTTCTTCATATTTTTGCATTTGCTCCTTTTGTTTCAAATTCATTTTCTTTAGCTTCTTTATTTTTCCTAAGGAACAAATGATTTCTTCTTCAAGATTCACTTCTCCATATGTTTCAACGTTTTCCTCTTTTTCTAAATCCATCATTTATTTCCCTTTGTCTTCATCAATATTTGTTTCTACTGCCATAAAAAAGAGTTTCTTCTCTATCATTATTAGAACTTCTTTCACTGCTTTCTTTAGATGAGTCACTAACCCCTTTTGCATAGAGGCTCTTCTTCTGCTTATAAGAGTTATTCTTTTTTTCATGCTTGACCTGTTTGTGGCTATTTTTTTGTTGATGATGTTTTCTCTTTATATTGTAGTCTTCTTCATTATCACTACTTTCATTTTTCACATATGTACACTTAACAATAAAATTTCCTACTTTTCCACAGTTAAAGCATTTAAAGGGAAACATACCTTTGTATTTTCCAGAGCCTTTTTTGAGTTTTTTTTTTTCAGAAAATTTGCTTCCTCTGTGTCTGATTCACAGTTGGAAAAATCACTTAATTTGTGCTCTTTGTTCTTCATCTTCTTTGAGTCTTTGAAAGTTGCTTCTTTTTTGTGTGTCTTTTCCTTTTCAGTCCTCATTTCATATGCAGTGAGGATCCCATGAAATTCATCCATTGTTAATTGATCAAGATTCTTCATTTCCTCAATGGAGAAAAATTTGGCATCAAATCTTAAGGGGATTAACCTCAACACATTTTGCACAATCGTTGGTTTTTCTTCGTCTTTCATCTTCAGGCTCTTGAACTGTCTCCTATGAGTTTGGAGTTTGGCCTTCTTGACCTTTTCATCACCTTTATGGATGTTTTGAAGTTTGTCCCAAAACAATTCCATGGATTTGCAATGCATTACCTGGACAAACTTTGATTATGGCAGTCCGCAAAAGATGGTGTTCATGTATTTTTCATCATTTTCACTAGAATTTTTCATGATTGTGTCTATTGGTGGAGTTGTTGGAGTTGTATAACTAGTCACGACTGATTACCAAATATTAAAACCAAGCACCATTAGATGTGTTTGCATCCTTATACTCCAGAAGGCATACTTTGTTAAATCAAATAGTGGAGCCTTATTTGTAGAGAAACTTTCCTAATCATCCATGTGTGCACCCAATATTTACCTTCTAATGGTTAGACCATTTCTGAAGGAACCTGCTCTAATACCAATTGTTGGGCACATACTTATACTGGGGGCGGGGGGGAGGGTAAATTAGTACAAGGCTATATTTTTTCTTTTTAACATTCATAAAGCATAATGATGCAATTACATAAATATAACAACCAAAAGACACAATATTTAACGTGGAAACCCTTTCGGGAGAAAACCAGAAAAACTTCTTTTTATTAATTTGTAGGCACCAACCTACTGGAGACACCAATCCCCACTTCCTTTTGTAGGAACTGACCTATAGGAGACACCAATCCCCTCTGTTGTTTGTAGGCACTGACCTAAAGGATACATTGATCCCTTCTATTGTTTGTAGGCACTGAACTACAAGAGACATTGATCCCCTTTGTTGTTTGTAGGCACCGACCTACAAGAGAGAACAATCCCCTCTATACTTGTGTTGACGCTTGAATAGGTTATGACCGAAATGGCAACCTCACGAGGATATAAATCCCCCTGTGTTTTTATAGAGGTGGTACTCCTCTTTAAGGTTTTCTTGGGACTCTAAATCTTCAGAATATGGGACTTTGCAGAAGTCCGTCGTGGTAATAAAAGAAATATAAAAATAACAAGAAAGAAAATTTGTTGTTTTGATTTTAAAGAAAGTTCCTGAGAAATGACCAGGAACCGCACACTTCATACATTTAAAAAAGATAGACAAAATTTCCTCACATCCATCATAGTTAAACTAAAGATTTATGATCACATAAAAATAAAAAGAAGATGGTTCACATGCATAAGAGAACTTTAACAGAGTGAACATGGGCAACTCAAATAAAGATAATGATAGATCAATCTCAAATACTTTATACTCAAAACTCAGAGTTACAAAGCACAGTCAAAACTGATCCTAAAATAGCTCTCTTGAAATTTCTAAAAAATATATAGTCTGTTACATATTCTTTGAAATTTAAAATGTGTTTATCCTAATGACTGGGATTGGGGCTCCCGTGGACCATAAAGAAAATATAGACAATAATTAAGCTTGTAGAAGGAGGATGATGGGTGGTAAAACAATAGCAATCCCTGGAAAGAAGAAAAAATAGAAGTTATCAGACTTTGGTTAAACCTTTCTAGTCAAAGAAGCAGAGTAACTAGATGAAGGAACTGATAAAGAAAGAAATATATGATCAACATGAACTTACTATGATGGTCTATCCTCTTCTCACTTGCTTGTTACAATCCTTTTATTGTCTTCATTAACGGTTACAAGAACCGTCTCCACTGTTTCTTATTGAAACATTCCCTTTAACTAATTCCTCATTAATGAATTCACATCGTTAATACAAGTATATTGAAAGTGGGTCCCTCTCCTTTTTTAATAAAAGTTTAATTAAAAATTTATTTTTTGAAATTTAATTGATTTCCCTTTAAAAGAGGACGACTGTGTTTTAATTATATGGGAATGATAATATTTTTTTTAGCCATGGAAATAGTTTTATATGTTATCTTCATCATCTTATCTTTCCAATGATATAAAATTTGTCCAAATCCGTTGCCTGGATCTCAAGATATGAGCTTGTGAAGTTGAGTTGTCACGCATGCCCATTAAAAATGCAGCTGACTGATATTTTAATTTATGGGGAAAATGTAGCAACCTTCAACCTTTTAAACCTGTAACATAATCGTCTATGTCGATATACCTTTCAAACGGTATAAAGTTTGTGTGATTCTGACACCCAGAGCTCAAGTTATGGCCTCTGCAAGATCGTGACTCAGCGACCATTAATAAAAATTCGTGGACAAATATGGGCCCTTGGATTAAATTTTGTCCAACCATTAATATATTGTCATGTGTCTCCAATTAATTGGCTTCCATGTGGCACTCCTCCAAAGTCTTAAACATATTTCCATGTCATCCAAGGAAATTTGGGCACATGACAAAAGGTTATATGTGGGTTAAACAAAATAATGTATAAAATGGAAAAGTTAAAGTTGAGTATTATAATAGTAATAATGTTCTATGAAAGGAGTTAAGTGTGGGGGGCACTCGAGTGTAGGAAAGGAGGAAAGGGTAGTGTAGGGGGGAGTGTAGAAATGTAGGTGGCGGAAGAGGGGAGGGAGAAATGTAGGGAGACGAGTGAGAGGGAGTGACGTAGGATGAGGTGAGGTGAGAGTGTTGGGGGCGGACTTGAGGAAATGTGAGGGGGAAGGGAAAAGGAGTATGGAGAGTCCGACCGACCGTCATACTCAAAATAATTTTAAGTAATGGATGCAGGGAGCGTGGATGGATGTGGGAGTGAGGAATGAACGGGAGTGGGTGAGACCGTCCCCGTGAGTCCGGTTTTTATTTTTTTATTTTTAAATGTTAAGTATGATATAAAGGGAAAAGGGGGGAGTGAGGAAGGTGAGGGGGAATAGTGAGGAAGCATTTTGAGGGGAGCAGAAATGAGGGAGGTAAAATGAGTGTGTCGGAGGTGTACGTTGTTGAGATTTGGGTACCTTGGAAAGTGGTCCCCTTGTGTTTGTGAGTCTCTAAACACAAAGGGGGTCACTATTACCCTTGTTACTTTACTTTATGATTCTAATTTCACTTTGACTTAGGAGATTTAAGTCAAAAGTGAAATATGTCACTTAAGTCATTAAAGTGACAATTAATTCACTTTGTGGGTGAATTAATAGACATAAATCAAACTAAGGAAAGTGGGTTTCCTAAGTGAGATTTTGGGATTGAATCTCACCCATTGATTAAACTTGGCTAGATTTGGTCTAGGCCATTGATTTAATAGGGTTTGGCCAAAGGAGGCTAAAGGAGAGAATAGGGAATTTATGAGACTCATTCTTCACTTGAGAGGAGAGGAGAAGAGAAGGAGCACTTGGGTGCAAATTTTGAGGAGAGGAGGGCGCACAAGGTAGAGGGATTTTCCATTGAGATGAGGGAAGGTGCAATGCTTGGAGGAGGTGCTTCCATGGAGGAGGAGGCATATACATGACCATAGGCACATTCTTTACTTGAGGGTGCACTTGGAGGAGGAGAGGTGCACATCCTTGTAGAGGGCGCACTTCATACATGAGAGGAGTCATGTAGGAGGAGGAGGGGCACACTTGTTGTGGGGAGAGCTTAGTGAGGAGATAAGGACGTGCATTCATAGTGGAAGTTCTTGTTAGAGGAGGGGCACACCAAAGATAGGTGCACACCAAGTCATGGAGGAGGGCGCACTTGTGTAGAGGGCACACACTTCAAGGGAAGAAATCAAGGGTTTCACAAAGCTTCAAGTGGGTAAAGTCAAAGGTCAAGGCATCTCATGAGTCAAGGAAAAGGCTCAAAGGCAAAGGAACAAAGGAAAAGGACAAAGGCAAGCAAAGGAAGAAAGGAACACCAAGGAAAGGGGCGCCTTACTTCAAGAGTCTAGCTGGGAGGTCTTCAAGGAACTCCAAGGCATCTGAGAAGGGTTTCTATTGTACCAGGTTCACTTGTATATGTGTTTCGTGTTGTACATTTTGCTTTGATGCCTTCTATATACATTTACTCCAAAATCGTTTTCCCCATGGGGGGGTTTTTCCAGGGTCATGTTGACCAAAAACATATGTGTCAATTTCATGCATGCTTAGAAGTGTAAATCAACATTTAAAGTTTAAAATATCTAGAGGTAGTGTTATTTGTTTTGAATTATATTGCATGTGCTAATATTGAGACAATAAAACACTTGCAAGGGCACCTCAAAAGGACACTTAACCACAAAATTATTAGCAGAAAGTCACTGAACAATTTGTTGTCATAAAAGACAGCAAGAAGATAGTTTTGGAAAGTCAAACTTAGAGCCAAAATAAAGGTCAAAGACAAACTTGTTTTGGCAGCCTGATAGGACCTCAGAAAATCTACATACATGAGGTGATTGAGGGGGAGAGGTGAGGGAATTATGGCGAGTTCGACCGACCTCCATAACTCAAATAAAATTTAAGTATGGGATAAGAGAATGGAGTGGAGTGGAGTGGGTAAGTGAGTATGGAGGGTTCCCATGAATGATAGAATATAATATTTTTAAAGGTGTTGAACCCGACACACAAATAGTTTTAAGGGTTTTGGGCCCGAAAATTGAAGAAAATCAGGGTTTGGGACCCGAAAATTTGGATACCTCTTCAAGAAATTAGCTTTATTACACATGGAAGAGTTGTTTTTCACTTGAAACTTTAAACCTGGATATCTTGAGCATACAAACTCAAATTTCTGATCCGAAAAATGCGTGGAGAAGATGAGACCGAGGACTATTCAAGGAACTTATAACAGTTCAAAAAATTTCACCTTCTAATATCATTTTTTTTATAAATCCAAGAGCAGGAAAATATAGATGACCAAATTTTGGTTGAAAACTAGCTCCAACTGCAGGACACCCCCTATGGTTTGATGAGAAGACCAGAATCTCAAGACCAACTACCTTCTCCATTGCGCTGTGGAGTCATCTTCAAAATGAATTCTTGCAATTCTTCTTATTTCATGGAGTTGCCTTCAAGTTTGACTGCCTTATTGTGCAACATTGAACAAAAATATGTACATGCATGATCTACCTACCCTAACTTACTTGAAATAAAGGGGCACCTTAGGTGTAGGAAGATTTCCAATGGATCCATTTGAGCATCTAATTGACTTGTGAAATAGGCTCCAGCAATAAGAAAAATATTGGGGTTACTACCAATAAATCAGGAGCATGAAAATCAAGAGCATGCCCAAAATGTACCATAATGGGATCGAGCAATGTGTGCAGAAGACTTATTTGCGTTGGCGGGCTGACAATACTTTCGAACCAATATTCAATATAATCTACTCTTAGCTGCCCCAGAGTGCTGCTATCTTCAATCAAATGAGAAAATCGTTTCTTGAAAACTCTTTTTTTCTTCTTTTTCCACATTTAAGATTATTGTTTCATCGACGATGTTTTGGCAATGTTCTTCTTCTATGCAATGGATTTCTTCTTTATTCTCAAAATTGTTTTCTTCCACTAATTCTTCTTTATTTTGGCTGAATTCTTCTTGCATATTTGGTGGAGACTCTTTAATTTCTTCCTCATATGGAGTATATGAGATGTTGATATCCTTTTCTTGGTCTTGTGAATTATTTCCTTCATTCTCGGCAACAAGATTTGATTCAGAAAATGCATGTAGTGTTTCATGATATTCTTCTTCTGAATCATTCATTTCATCATTTTGTGTCCATGTGGGAGAGGGTGGGTGGGAAACAACATTTAAAACATCAGCAAAAACATATGAATGCACCTTTGGGATAAAAATTTCTGCAAATGAATATTCTAACACATCCCATCAAGTAATGGAGTTAGGCATTAATGAATTATACCATTCAAGAGCATCTTCTCGTAGAGTTTGTAAGAATAATCTACATGTAACATTGTCTTCAGTGAGGTTGAAATAATAACATGTACCTTTGAAATTAATGAAGTGTTTCTCTGCATCTTCTGAAGCATCCCCAAAGAATGTAGAAAAAAAATCAATAGGAATATTGGGCATTTGAAAGTCTATTTCTGGTAGATTTAAAGGGGTATTATGAAATCGCCTCCTTCTTTGAGTATTTCTCCCTTTTGTCGAATATTGCAAAGCCATTGATGGGCCTGATGAAGAATATAAAGAAACATTATGACATGAATGAAACCCTTTATTTTGAATTTTTTCAATGGAGTTTCCAGGGAGTTCATTCTCCCGAATCTTTGGTGCTTCTCGTTTCTTTTTGAAATTACAAAAAGGTGAGCCATGCTTAAAATAAACAACAATTTTCTTGAATATTCTTCTCGAAACTTTGAGCCATGGAGATTTTTAGTTCCTCAAATATCTTGAAAATAAAGCATTCCCCAGTATGGTCTCCAAAAATGTTGACGCTTGAATCTGTTAGGATCGAAACAACAACCTCATGAGGATAAAAATCCCCCTGCATTTTTATAGAGGTGGTACTCTTTTTTAAGATTTTCTTGGGACTCTAAATCTTCATAATATGAGACTTTGCAGAAGTCTATCGTGGTAATCAAAGAAATATAAAAATAACAAGAAAGAAAATGTTTTACTTTGCTTTTAAATAAATTTCTTTAGAAATGACCAGGAACCGCACACTTCATACATTTAAAAAAGATAGATAAAATTTCCTCACATCCATCATAGTGAAACTAAAGATTTATGATCACATAAAAATAAAAAGAAGATGGTCCACATGCATAAGAGAACTTTAACAGAGTGAACATGGGTAGCTCAAATAAAGATATCGATAGATCAATCTCAAATACTTTATACTCAAAACTTAGAGTTACAAAGCACAGTGAAAATTGATCTCGAAATAGCACTCTTGAAATTTCTAAAAAATATATAGTCTGTTACATATTCTTTGAAATTTAAGATGCGTTTTTCCTAACGAATGGGATTGGGGCTCCCATGGACCATAAATCAAATATAGACAAGAATTAAGCTTGTAGAAGGAAGATGATGGGTGGTAAAAGAAGAACAAGACCTGGAAAGAAGAAAAATAGAAGTTATCAGACTTCAGTTAAACCTTTCTAGTCAAAGAAGTGGAGTAACTAGATGAAGTAACTGATAAATAAATAAAGATATGATCAACATGAACTTACTATGATGGTCTCTCCTCTTCTCACTTGCTTGCTACTGTCCTTTTATTGTCTTCATTAACGATTATAGGAATCGTCTCAATTGTTTCTTCTTGAAAAATTCCCTTTAACTAATGCCTCATTAATTCCTAATTAATGAATTCACATCATTAATACAAGTATATTGAAAGTGGGTCCCTCTCCTTTTTTAATAAAAGTTTAATTAAACCTTATTTTTTGAAATTTAATTAATTTCCCTTTAAAATAGGATGATTGTGTTTTAATTCTCTGGGAATGATAATTAACTTTTTAGCCATGGAAATAATTTCATATTTGATATTCATCGTCTTATCTTTCCAACGATATAAAATTTATCCAAATCCGTCTCTTGGATCTCAAGATATGAGCTCGTGAAGTTGAGTTGTCACTCATGCCCATTAAAAATGCAGCTGACTGATATTTTAATTTATTGGGAAAATGTAGCAACCTTCAGCCTTTGGAACATGTAACATCATCTTCTATGTCAAAATATCCTTTTAATGGTATAATGTTTGCACGATTCCGACACCCAGAGCTCAAGTTATGGCCTTTGGAAGATCATGACTCAACCACCATTGATCAAAATTCGTGGACAAATTTGGGCCCTTGAATTAAATTTCGTCCAACCATTAATATATTGCCATGTGTCTTTAATTAATTTGCTTTCATGTGGCACTCCTCCAAAGGCTCAATATTTCCATGTCATCCAAGGAAATTTGGGCACATGGCAAAAGGTTATATGTGGGTTAAATAAAAGAATGTATAAAATGGAAAAGTTAAAGGTGAGTATTATAATAGTAATAATGTTTTATGAAAGGAGTTAAGTGTGGAGGCACGAGAGTGTAGGAAAGGCGGAAAGGGTAGTGTAGGGGGGATGGTAGAAATGTAGGTGGTGGAAGAGGGGAGGGAGAAATGTAGGGAGTGGAGTGAGAGGGAGTGATGTAGGATGAGGTGAGGTGAGAGTGTTGGGGGCGGACTTGAGGAAATGTGAGGGGGGAGGAAAAAGGAGTATGGTGAGTCCGACCGACTACCATACTCAAAATAATTTTGAGTAAGGGATGTGGGGAGCAGGGATGGGTGAGGGATTGAGGAATGAGGAGGATTGGGTGAGTCTGTCCCCATGAGTCCGATTTTTATTTTTTATTTTTAAAATGTTAAGTATGATATAAAGGGGAAAAGGGGGAGTGAGGGAGAATAATGGGGAAGCATTTTGAGGGGAGAGAAAGTGAGGGAGGTGAAATGAGTGTGTCAGAGGTGGATGTGAGGTGAGTGAGGGGGAGAGGTGAGGGAGTTATGGCAAGTTCGACCGACCACCATAACTCAAATAAAATTTAAGTATGGAAGAAGGGAATGGAGTGGAGTGGAGTGGGTAAGTGAGTATGGCGGGTTCCCACGAATGATAGAATATAATATTTTTAAAGGTGTTGAACCTAGAAAATGCATATTTTTAAGGGTTTTGGGCCTCAAAATTGAAGAAAACCAGGGTCTTGGACCCAAAAATTTGGATACATCTTCAAGAAATTAGCTTTATTCCACATGGAAGAGGCGTTGTTTTTCGCTTGAAACTTTAAACCTGGATATCTTGAGCATACGAACTTGGATTTCTAATCTGAAAAATGAGTGATGAAGCTGAGACCGAGGAATATTCAAGGAACTTATAATAGTTCAAAATTTTTCACCTTCTGATATCATTTTTTTATAAATCCAAGAGTGGGAAAATATAGATGACCAAATTTTGGTCAACAACTTGCTTCTTCTACTTTTTCCAGATCACTCACTCCTTTTTATTTCATTAGATCTACATTGTGCTCGCTACTTCTGCTTTCACTAGATAACTCACTCCTTTTTCTTTCACCACATCTACATTGTGCTTGCTACTTCTACTTTTTCCAGATCACTCACTCATTTTTTCTTTCACCAGATCTACTCGACGCTCACTTCTTCTACTTTCGCAAGCTCTGTTGATCTCTCGCTCATTTTTCTTTCGCAAGATCTTCTCATCACTTGTTAATATTTAATCATCACTTCTTTAATAATATTCATTTGTCACTCATCAAATGGTATGCATAAGAATATTACATTTTACACCCACACACAATTTTTTCTCGTAACCCACTTCTTCATTTATACTTTACCATAAGCTTTACATGAAAAGTCATGTTCTTTTGAAAAGTCATGTTCTTTTGAAAAGTCACGACTTTTATTAAACAATAATTATTTTTTTCATTTTTAATTATTTTTAATTCACCTTTTTACCATACCATGGGTAAACTACCACCATGGTTTTTAAATCCATGTGCAAATACCATGTGCACTTTCACTTTTACCTTTTTTAATCAATTTTCATGTTTTACTCCACTTTTACATAAACTCCACTTTCACTTTTACCCTCTTTTTTTTTAATTGACTTTCATGTTTACTCCATGTTTACGTAAACTCCACTTCCACTTGAATTTTCCACTTTTTTATTTATTTAAGTCACATGTATACTTGAATATTTACTTACCTTTGACATCAATGACAATTTATTCAACACCTGGGATTGATAACCGTCCAGGAATCCATGTGTCTGATCCCTTTCAATAGTTGTTTGCTCAGTTTTGTTAAGTCTTTAGGGGGCTATCCTCCGTCCCATCCTACTCTCAATGTTTAGCACCCCATCAAGGGAGTGATTAACATCATTAATGATTTCTCTATTTTTAAATTAAATTTGATTTGTATCACTCAATTAAATTCGAGATGTCATATAATATTTAACTCTCTTTTTTCCACGGGGAAAAAGCAGTTCCTTGATATTCAATTGAATCAAAGGCAACTTTCAAATACATATAGACAGTCATAAGTAGATGATTGTGTGATAAATTCTATCAACCATCTAAAAAATAGTAAAGTCATCGTAAACTAGCCATAAGCCATAGAGTCATATAATATTTAACTCTATTTATATGAAATCATCTAATTTGGATTATGATTGTAAAAAATTATAATCATTTAAAGTTATTATATGATGTTTTTCAAGGTGAATTCTTTGTTGTGCAAGAATATACAATATGTTGATTAATATGTTAAATACAAACTTGGTTAAATAATTGTAATATACCAAACAATTAAAACAATACTCAATAGTTAATACTCAGTAGCGGAGGGTTACATATTCAATCACTTCCTTGCACCTTGATTGTATACAAGGTTGACCAATTCTCATTGTGTGTGTGTGTGTGTGTGTGTATTATTGGATATTCTCCAAGTTGGTATCAGAGCAAAGAAATTGATACATCTTCAACCCGCGTTCTCAACATTTGTGCCTACGATCATCTTCCTCCACCCTCCACTATGCCCCCCCTCTATATTTTCCACGTCCCAGTTCACGTTTTTCATTCAGTCACGTCCACCATCTTCCTAGTCATCACCATTTTCCCTTATGTGCACCATCAAATCCTTCTCGTGCCCTCTCAAAAACTGCTCTGATACCAACTTGGAGAAGATCCAAAAAAAAAAAAGTATATATATATATATATTAGTCAGCCTTATATATAATCAAGGTGGAAGGATGTGACTGAATATCTAACCCTCCACTACTAAGTATTAACTATTAAGTATTATTTTAATTATTTGTTATATTGCAATTATTCAATTAATGATTTCCCAATTTAGTTAATATTTTAAATAAATAAAAAATTGGTAAATGATCTTTTTTCAATTTATTCTTAATTATTTTTATTAATTTTGATAAAATTAAAATTATAATAATTGAATCTAAAAATATAATTATTCCTCTAATTTTATATAGTGATAATATCATGCAATTTATTCTTAAATATTTTTCTTAATTTTGATAAAATTAAAATCATAATAATTGAATCTAAAAATATAATTATTCCTCTAATTTTATATCGTGATAATAATTTTAAATTAAATTTGATTAATTTTTTACATTAATTTGTTTGATAAGAAAAACTCAAATTTCTTTTTTATGTCTTCTTATAATTTAAAAAATATGAAATCGTGCTCATGGTTAACAATGATTGATGAAAGGTCAACGAAGGTAGCTGGATGGTAAAGTTGTTCTTGCAATGAAGGTCAGGTCTTGTGCTCAAACCCGAGCAAGGACGTGGTCTAGTCGTAGAACAAAGCTTAACTGGGCCAAGCCCGCGTACCTTTTGATTGAGGTGGGAGCAACTGCAAGCTAGGGTTTGGTAGTCGCGGCCACAACAGAGGACAACATGAGTACCAAGGGGGGCGGTATTGGAACCCCCTCATACAAGCAGGTAGTAGTAGACAGAGGGAAAGGCCCACAAGGCATAGTTTTCAAGACACCAATGACAAGCACCTCGAGATCGAAACCGAAAAAGAGTCTGGAAAGTAACCAAAGGAAAAGCGACGGCGCAGGGGAAGAAGCTAGAGAACCTCAGAATGATGCACAAGAAACAGCGAGCCCCAATGGGGAAAAGGGCACAACCCATGTAAACCAAAGACAACAATGATATCCAAGGTAATATTGGACGATCCGCAAACGCAACTATACAAGGACCAGATGAAGACGCATGCACTAATCTGCAAGTTTATGGGGTTGTGGCCCATAGAAAGAACGTTGCGCAACTGGATTAAATATCAATGGAAGCCAAGTGGAGAAGTGGATCTTCACCTGGGCTCGAAAGGCTTCTTTACAACATTTTTCATGAACCTGGAAGATAGGGATAAGATCTTTGAGGGGGGGCATACTTCCATGCCTCAGCAGGACTGTACATGTGACCATGGAAGGAAAACTTCTCCCCGGAAAAAGAAACCTTCAAAAATGTACCTGTATGGCTGAGACTTTACTCCTTTATTTTAGATTACTGGCTACCCTCCACCTTTGAAGAAATAGGGAACAAACTCGGAAAATATGTGAAGACATCAGAAGCAAACCTAAAAGGACGATACACCTCTTATGCAATAATCTGCATAGAGATGGATGTGTCGGGGGCACTCCCAGAAGCCATAAGCCTAGAATTCAGGGACGGGGAATGGATACAAAACATTGACTATGAGCATATCCCCTTCAGATGCAGGATATGTCACGAACATGGACACCTAATCAGAGAATGTCCGGTCATTAAAAAACAAGAAGCAGAGAACACCAAACTACAGCAGGACGAAGATGGGTTTATAAAACCAAACCACAGGAACAGAGCTAACAAGAAACAAAGTAAAACCCCAAGTAGACAGAATGGAAACAATAGGAAAAAAACATTGGAGAAAGTACAAGATGTTGGTTGTCGAAGGACAGCAGATGGTAGGAGGAATCCTCACCTTGTGGAATTCACAAGTTATGAACCTAATAGCAGCCGAGGCTACCAGACACACACTTTCAGTTAACATGCAAATCATTTGGAATACGGAGATGATTCTATGCACTAATGTGTATGGACTCCATATGCAAGAGGAAAAGACAAGAATGCTTCTAGACCTAGAAGACCTAAAAACTTACTCCAACAACCTCCACTGGATCCTGGCAAGGGACTTCAACATCATCACATCACTTGCGGAAAAAAAAAGAGGCACCAGGAGGTTGGATAGAGATGCGGAAGAATTCTCAACATTCATAGACACAACGAAGATGGTGGACATCAGAACCAATAATGGACACTTCACTTGGAACAATAAACGGATAAATCAACATCAAGTTGTGACAATACTAGACAGATTCTTCGTGTTGGAATCCATCATTATACAGGGGTTAACCTTAGATTGCAACATCCTTCCCTTGGGGGGCTCTGATCATTGGCCAGTCCAACTGGAATTCGACTTCTCAACCACCCTGAAGAATAGACCTTTCAGATTTGAGAAATTCTAAATTGAACACCCCACCTTCAAAGAGAACATCAACCAGTGGTGGCAGGAGGAACAACCGAAGCAAGTTACATGGATGTTCAAACTCTATAATAAACTAAAGTACATCAAATATAAGCCTAGGGAGTGGAACAAGGAAATTTTTGGCAACATAAACCAAGAGAAGAAAAATATTGAAGCAGAATGAGAAGACTCCAGGAATTTTTCATAGCGGAAGGCTACACAGAGGACCAAAAAAAGGAAGAGATCCAAATGACCCAGGAAGATGCCAACAGGAAGAAATTATATGGTGCCAAAAGTCCCGAATCATATGGCTAAAGGAAGGAGAGAGAAACACTAAGTTTTTCCATAGAACAAACATTTCCAGAAGAGCCCACAACAAAATCCTAAAAATTAAGGATCAGGATGGGATCGAGCGAGAATCCCACAAGGAGATTGAAAATACCCTGGTAAGTCAATTCCATGGGATAGCCCAGGAACCCAAAAAATATTGAACGGAGGCCATCCAGAGGATTATGCAGCACATCCCCCGTTTAGTCACCGAGGAATAGAATAACAACCTAAACAAACCCATAGCTAAGGAGGAAATTGATCAAGTGATCTAAGAGATACCCAACGGGAAAGCCCCAGGTCCATATGGTTTTACAGTGGAATTCTTCAAATCATGTTGGGAAGTGGTCAAACACGATGTTTATAGGGTGGTGGAGGAGTCTAGACGGTCGACCTCCATTCTAAAATCATTAAATGCCACAATGATTACCCTAATCCCCGAGGAAAATGAAGCAAGGACCCCTAACCATTACAGACCCATAGCATTATGCAATGTGGTTTACAAGATAATCTCTAAATTCATAGCCAATAGATTAAAACCCCTCCAACCCACACTGATTTCACAACAACAGGCGGGTTTTGTGGGAGGACGACAAATCATGGACAACATCATCCATGCTCATGAGATAAAACACACCCTGAAAATATAGAGGAGAGGGGGGATGATAATACAACTTGACCTAGCAAAAGACTATGACAAAATTAGCTGGCACTACATGGCAAAGACTCTGGAAGCCTTTGGGTTCACCCAACACTAGATCAGTCGGATCCTCAGCCTCGTCTCAACGACAAGTTTCTCGCTCCTGATAAATGGAGCCCCAGCCAAACCCTTCTGGCCTACTAGAGGCATCAGACAAGGATACCGGCTATCCCCCTTCATGTTCATCTTGATGATGGAAGGTCTTAGTCGAAGCATAAAAAGCGCAACAGCAGCAGGAGAAATTACAGGCCTCAAACCTTTCGAAAACTGCCCTACTTCCACACACCAACAATTCGTGGATGATACCTTACTCCATGGCGTACCCAACGTCAAGGAAGCAAAAACTTTCAAAAGGATCTTAGAAGAGTTTGGGGAAGCCTCAGGAGCCAAGATCAACCATTCCAAATCGATGATCTACTTTTTCAACACCAACCCTGCAATCCAAAGGAACCTGGCAAATATTTTGGGCTTTGAGCGAAAAACTCTCCCAATTAAATACTTGGGCATCCCCTTGATGGACAAAGCTTACAAAATGGCAACTTGGGAAGGAGTGATCAACAAGCTACAAGAGAGGGTGAAAAATTGGACGTACAGATCCCTTAACCTAGTGGGGAGACTGGTACTGACCAAGATGGTTCTACAAGAAATTCCAACCTATATGATGTTTGTATTTCCTGCCCCCAAAGGGATACTACAAAAAATAAGGACTATCCAAAGGGACTTCCTATGGCGAGGAGCGAAAACTAAGAAAACATGCGCCCTGGTGACTTGGGAGAAGGTTTTCAAGCCAAAATGCAAAGGAGGACTAGGGCTACAAGATCCACAGGTAACCAACAAAGCCTATGTGGAGAAACTCTGGTGGCAATGGGTTAAAGAAACCTCTACACCGTGGGCAACCCTCTGGAAGTCCAAGTATGCCTTGGACATAAACGACCAGGACCGAATTCGTGTTATGGGCACCAGGGAGGGATCAACCATCTGGAACCTAGCTTGGCACAACAAGACCTTGGTCCAGACGCACAGCTTCTGGGAAGTAAGGAATGGTAAAACAACCAGATTCTAGGAGGATGTCTGGCAACAGGAACCCAAGATGGGAAATTTGGACGGGGACGAAGTCCAAAAGGACATGATCGCATAAGGAAAAACCAACATCCACCACTATTGGAAGCAAGAAACAGATCGATACAGATGGAGAATCTGGGATAATTTCAATTCCCAAACTAGTGATCGAACCACAACCATCACAAAAGAGGTGGAGGAGGAAATGAGGATAAGTAAAATTGTAGTCTCAGGAGAAGAAGACCAATTAAGATGGGGCCAGAAAAAAGGCGAGGAATTCAACTTGAAGGAAGCTCGACATTACATCGTGGACCAAGACCAAGAAGACCCAACACAACTATGGGATAAGCTCTGGAGCAACCCCCAGTGGCCAAAAATTAAAATTTTCAAGTGGTTAGTACTTCACAACCGAATTATAACCTAGGAAAACCTAAGGAAAAGGGGTTTCATAGGTCCATCACGGTGCCACCTCTGTCACACCAAGGAAGAAACAATGAATCATCTCCTTGATGAATGTATCTACACAACAAAGATCTGGGACTGGGTAGCAAGTATTTTTCGACAGTCCAATAGGACCCGAGGTAACATTTGCGCAACCATCAACAACTGGCATGAGAGTTACAATGAAAATGATGAGGTGAATCTATGTTGGACTCTCATTTCAAGGATGATCATATGGAAAATATGGAAATAAAGGAATCAATTCATCTTCAAGAATGAAAGCCTTCCGGAAGGGAAAATCAAAGAAAAAATAATATCCATGACAAGAGAAACGGTGCAGAGCCGCAACTACCAGAATGGGAAAGCACAACTCGTAGGTCGAGACTCTAGAGTCCTAGAATATTTTCACCTAAAAGACGGGCGCAACCGCACATAAATAGGACGGCCACCGTAACTCCAACTAGGTGAGCGCAACTAGAATCCCCCCCCCATCAGGGTTCCTCAAGTTGAATTTCGACGGGACGGCAAAAGGAAACCCAGGCATGACAGGAATGGGTGGGGTTATCATGGATAGTGGCGGCAACATAATCTAGCTGTACGTCGGGAGTATGGGAAAGTCAACTAACAACACAGTGGAATTCGAATCCCTAGAGATCGACCTCAAGATTCTAAGCCGCGAAAGGATGAAAAACACCATCATGGAAGGAGACTCCACTCTGGTAAGCAACACGGTGAAGAGACTCCAAAATGGCACCAGAGTGGGAAAATTTCAAAGACATTGGTGCTTGGCACACTCCCTGCAAAAAATCCAGGAGCATCTGCAAATGATGAACACTATGGAGTTATGATGGGTACGCAGGTCAGCGAATGGCCTGGTGGATAGAATTGCTAATGAAGGGGTTAGCAAGGATGGATCAGAGTTAGACACCACCTGGAGAAACATCCCAAACGACCAATTCAGAACAGATTGCACACAACTAGCAACAAAAGACTGTGACAGAATCTTAAGTATGGAAGGTCACATCGAGAGGAGTGGTGCATGGCCAATCGATGGGCACGACGAATCCAGGCAAAATCTTCATGGCCAACACCCAATTACAAGTGACAATGCGGGATCAAACCACACAACAGATGGAGGTACGAGCTCAAGGTCACATCAATAGGAACAAATGCAGGGGAAAGCACAAACGGGACTCAGCGAGCCATGAGTGACGTAGAACAAAAGATGTTACCACGCACCAGTAGGGTCACACCCCTTCCAAGAACAGGTACGGTGAAGAGAAAAGTTGGTTACACAACAAGTAGGGGAAAGGGCCGATGCAGGGATAACAGACGGACTGTCATGGTCACACATACCGCGACAAAGAAAAAGGACGGGAAGGACCACCACTACGGGCAGACCATGATTGCAAGGACGAGTCCGCAGCAGGATAATTTCCATAAGAGGCGAAGCACGAGGAATAGATGTAGTCAGACAAAGCGCAGCAGAAGAAGACACCACAAAAACAAGGGCCCAACAAGAAGGAACCCCTGGGTAGATAGGAACAGGAGGAGAATTCAGGGAAAGAAACACCAAAAGCCAGCCAAGATGGTGCGTATGAAGAAAATGCATGTCAAAAGAAACACCCATATGGACGAAAATTCAATAAGCCATCAGAAGATTTCAAGGATGGAGCAAGCAGCCCAAGATGCCAAGGGAACCTTCCAGGCATTGGTCGACCTGAAGGGTCAAGTGACCATCACCAGATGGGAGAAAGAAATCACAGCCAAGCACCAGGGCAAAGCCTGCGAGGAACTGAGTCGGGAAGCGGACTGGATAATGAACCCAGGGACCACGCAGTCCAGAGAAACACTCTACCACAAGATGATAGAGATGGAATGGTGGACAAAGATGTTAATAGGCAAAGTGAGCACAGAAAAGAAAGCTACCAGTCGGAAGGGTAACAAGGCCCAAATTTTTTTTCTAAAGGAAATCATGAGTCACCTCAGCGACCTAGACGCTAGTACTAAACGAATTGCAGAGGACCAGAAGAATCAGAAGGAGAAGTTGGAGCGAATGGCTGCCCAATTCCACTTATACTTGCGCTGCGTCCATCATATGGACATCACACCTGCTGATGGGAATGGAGCATCATCCCAGATCAGGAAGACCCACACAGTGACCCAGAGGGAGGAGAGAAAGGACAAGGAGAAAGATGGAAATAAGAATCTCATAATCCTAGACTAGCACCGGGAAGCAAAAGTTCAGGAATATTATTGGGTCAGTCTTAATTGTTGTCTTGTGTTTTTTTTGGTTTTGTTACGATTAGCTTGTCAAAACTGAATATGATGGGTCTGGACTGGTTTCCCAATGTGGTGGTCCAGCCATACCCCTATGCTATCTCAAAGAACGCAACTCTGGAACCCCTGGGCTGGTTTCCTTTTTGGCAGACCAGAGAGCTCCTCTTTTTGTATATTAGTCTTTTTTAGTAATACAAATACTCACACTCACTTATAAAAAAAAATAAAAAAATGATTGATGATGTTGAAATTATACTTATTAATGATCGTATTCAACATCATTATAATACTTATTGTTGAATATGATTATTGATGATGCTAAGATTGTACTTATTGTAATGGATTTATAATTTAAAAAATACAAATAAATAACCATCAAACTTTCTTCTTTCCCTTTGGATCTTAAATAAATTTTAAAAAGTCCATAGTTTAAGTGGAGGCCTAACTTTGTAGTTTATGGAATTGTTTTCTTGAGTCCATTGGTCACAAAAGCTTGTTCAGAAAGCCTTAGTCGTGTTTTTCTTGGGGTTATTCATCACAACATAGGAAAGTCTCATGGTGAGAACTTTTCTCCTATTGTCTACCCATTATTAGTCCATGTCGAAGGCAAGCCAGGGACTCTAGCATTCGATATGGCGTTGACTTTACACTAGTTTGTTGTTTGACTATATATTTTTGTTGAATCTGTAATGTTTGACATAACAAATTCATTTTATTTATTTTTTATATAATTAAAAAAACTCTTTGTTGTAATCTCTTTGGACAATAAGATTTGAGGTCTTATTGCGCACTTCGCTCTTCCCCATGTTTTATTTTTCACTTGTACTAATGTCTATCTTTGGCTTCTTAATGTTTATGTTTTATTTTTCACTCGTTTTAATGTTTATATTTGGATTCTTGGACTAATCCCTTACATACAATGATTTTTTTCGCTCTTCCTATGTTTTTAGCTCTTGAATTAATCTCTGACAATCCCTATCCCTGACAATGACAATCCATGACATTTTGCATTGAACCGTGTAAACAACCTTCCCGAAAATGAAAAAAATAACCATGCTCTGACAAATAATGGCTAGGTGGAATTCTGAACCGTCTAAACAGCCTTCACATCACCATCCCTACACCACACCGTCATCCCTACATTGCCTCGGCACATTCCTAGCATCACATGGTCATCCATGCACCGCCTCAATGCCTTCCTAGAATGGTTATACCACCTCCAAGTCTTCTCATAAAATAACTCATACCTACCTGGAAAGATGCATACGAATGTTAATCTTTGCAAGGCAACCTTGTTTAAGTCTGATAATGCATATGTACTTTAAAAACTCTGCAATGTCTCCAAAAGCCAACGAATAGTCATTATCATCCCACCAACCAGATAATGTAATAGAAATCTCCCCAAGCTGAGTGAACTCTCTGCAATTTTCGTTGGTGGACTGCATACAAGGTATGACCAACAAAACAATAGCAGTCACTCAGTGGATTGTTGTAATCAATATTTTATTAGATGATAAAAAATGCACTCCAAATTAGTGAGAAATTTAGCAGATTTATATATGTGATCCTGGGTGTTTTTTAATCTTTGAGGACTTGAAATTCTGTTGTTATTATTTTTTCCATGAAATAGGTGGTATCACAGTACACTAGTATCATAGTGACAACTTACCAACAAT
>SNQJ01S0041394.1:38848-51161 GCA_010110895.2 Picea sitchensis
TCAAGCATTATTATTTGGGACTAGAAGTATGGCATAAGCGTGGTGAAATCTTCCTAGGGCAAGGGAAGTATGTTGTAAAAATCCTTCAGAAGTTTGGGATGATGGATTGCAAATCCATGGAAACTCCCATGGTGACAGATCTGAAGAAGTTGAAAGACTATTATTCTGATCCAGTAGACTCATCCCTATACCAATAGTTGATTGGCTCACTTATGTATTTAGTTAATACTCGACTGGCCATTTTCTTTGTTGTGAAAATGTTGAGCCAGTTCCAGGTGGAACCTAGACATGAGCATTGGACGTTATCACAAAGAACTGCCTCATGTCTAGGATCATGTGTACTTATATGGATCGACACTGTTGTGATCTATTGGATGTCATTGTAGTAACTGTGTACTACTACCTAATTTCCATGCAGACTACCAGTAGTGTTGAAGGTGTTTCCTAGGCTGGTGTGCCAACCAACATTGTTGGAGGTGATTGCCAACTAGATGGATAGTGATGTTGATGCTCGTGAATTGATCTGTCTGATCATGAGATAACCTATGTGGATATGATGATGCTACCTATAGAATGGTTTGCTAAACTATGCGAGCCTTTCCCATACCATGTTAAATGGATGGATGTGTTTGAGACCATTACAGTTAATACCTCCCTAGTTAGGAGGGAGTGTTGATATTATGGTAGTTGCGAGAGGTATTAACCTCCATGTGTAACATTTGGCTAGAATAGAATCTTCTGGAAGCAAGAGAAACCCTAAATAGATTTGTAAAAACCCTAGAAGACAAGTCAACTTAGTAGAGTAAATTATATTAAAGTATTATCATCCAAAAAGAGAAGTCGGCCTAGACATGTGACAAGGAGAACTATAAATAGGAGGCGCTTGAGCTCATTTGTACACACTCACTTCACTCACTCTCTCAAGTATAGCACAAGTTTGGAGCTGTAGCTGCAAGAATGGAAGGTGGATCTTCTGGGGTGATTCTTGGTATCTTTCTCTGTAGCGCTATCTAGCCTAAGATATGCGCCTTACCTTCTAGTATCTTTTGGTGTTATTCTTGGTGACATTCTTGGTGGTATTCTTGGTAAGTGCAATTGAAACTGCTGCAATTGAGTATTGTTCTTGTTTTGTGGTTTTGGGACTTTCTGTCTGGTGCACCATCTTTGGATAAAGCTGCACTCTCTTGGTTATTTGTTGGTTCTAGTGTTGCTTCCAGAATCATTCTATCTAGAAAAGGTTAAGGTGCTCAGGGGTGGCTGCATGCCTATGGTTGGGTGAAAATATTGTGATATTCTCTATGGTAAAACGAGCACATCGAATATTTTAACAAAAATGACATATAAAAATTCCATGGTCAAGAAGAAATCTTTCCATTTTAGAATACCAAGCCCGACGAGCTTGCTTAAGACCATAGAGAGATTTCTTAAGGTGACATAAAATGATAGATTCATTCTGAACATTCCTAGGAGGTTGTTCCATGTACATTTCTTCTTGCAGTTCCCCACGCAAGAAGGTAGATTTAACATCCATCTGATGGACCTCCCATCTATGTGAGGCAACAAGGCCTAGAACAAGGTAGATGGAATTCATTTTGGCTACATGGGAAATGGTTTAATTGTAGTCAATTCCTTCAACTTGAGAGAATCCTTTGGAAACTAATTGAGCCTTATGTCTTTCAACACTTACATTTGATGCATACTTAGTTATATACACCCATTTATATCTTACAAGTTTTCTTCCTTTCAGAAGAGGTACAAGATCCCAAGTATCGTTCACCATAAAGGAACACTAGTCTTTGGTTAGCATTACCATGGCACTTTGGTTATCATTTGTGCCTTTTTTTTTTAAATGGCATAACTTTCACATCCGAAGTCCATTTTCAATGTTGTTTTTTTAAACAACCTATTTTTTTGAGACATTTCCATCAATATAGTCAATTTCAGCTTTTGAATCCATATTACCTCCATATTTTAGAATGGACACTCCAAGTGATCTTTTGCTTACTAGTACCAATTGCTTCTCATGGAAATCCCATATGGTGCATGTACTATGAAGTAAAGGATTGTACCAAATTACTTTGGGAAAAGAAAAAGCTTTGATTCATGATGAAAATAAAGACAAATGGGATGATAAAAATATCGTAACAATAACGGTATCTAAAGAATATCATTCCTTAATGGGGAACAATACTTGGAATCTTGTACCTCTTTCAAAAGGAATACAAATTGTTAGATGCAAATGGATGTATAGAACTAAGTATGCATCTTATGGAAGTGTTGAAAGCCATAAGGCCATGTTAGTTTCCAAATGATTCTCTCAAATTGAAGGAATTGACTACAATGAAACCTTTTCCCTCGTAGCCAAAATGATTTCGATTCACCTTGTTCTATCCCTTGTTGCCTCACATATATGGGAGGTCCATTAGATGGACGTTAAACTCACATTCTTCCATGGGGATTTATAAGAAGAAATCTATATGGAACATCTCTTGTCTATGTTCAGAATGACTCCAAACTTGTTTGTCAACTTAATAAATCTCTCTACGGTCTTAAGTAAGCTCCTCGGGCTTGGTATGCTAAAACGGATAGCTTTCTTCTTGACATTGGATTTTCTAGATGTCATTATGACCCTAATTTATATACCAAGAAAGTCGAAATCCATCTCATAATAGTTTTTTTTATTTTTTATAATGTTGATGACCTTATCCTCACTGGTAGTGACCCTAAACTCTTAACCCATGTGAAATCCAACTTTAGTAAGAAATTTGAAATGAAAAAATTAGGTTATTTGCATTATTTTCTTGGCCCCCAAGTATTACAAACCAAGGAAGTAATTTCCATTTCCTAGTCTAAGTATGCATGAGACCTTCTCTACTTTCACATGGAAGATTTTAAACCAACCCCATCTCCCTTCCAATCTGGAGTCAAACATTCTACCACTTGTACTACTCCCAAAGTCAATGCCACTTTGTATCGTTAGTTAGTTGGTTGCCTCTTGCATTTGACTCATACTTGTCCTAATATTTCCTTTGTTGTTTCTATTGTTGCCCGATATATGCAAACACCCTATGAGATTCATTGGAAAGAAACAAAAATTATACTTCAATATGTCTAAGGTACAATTCTATTTGGAATACATTACATTTCAGGGGGGATTCCTTTGTTGTTTGGTTTCACTAATTCCAATTGGGTTGGTGACCCTAATGATCTAAAGTCTATTGTAGGTTATGTTTTCAGTCTTGGTTCAGAACCTGTCAGTTGGGATTGTAAGAAAAAATAGGCTCTTGCTCTTTCTTCAGTGGTCGCAAAGTACTAAGCAACAATTCATGCAAGTCAAGGAAGCCTTGTGGCGTCGATAGATCCTTTCAAATTTTGGTTCCCTGCAACAACATTCGACCACCCTTTGATGTGACAATCAGAGTGCCATCAATCTTGTCAAAGATCTAGTTTAATAGCAACGTAGAAAACACATTGAGATACAAATGCACTTCATCAAAAAGCTCAATCATGATCATGCTATTGAATTTCTTTTTTTCCCTACAGATCATAAATTTGTATCCATTTTCATAAAATCTCTTACAGAAGCAAAGTTTCTCAAACTTCGATCTATGTTAGGAGTTCATGAAGTTATCAATAAGGGGGGTAGGCTCTAATGCTTCTTTCCTTCTCCTATTGTGCCTCCTTTGTAAATCCTTCAATCATATCCCAAGTTGTTCTTAAGGGGGGATGTTAGGATATTTAGACACCTAGGAGTTAGTTAAGATCAACTTGGTCTAATATGTCTTTAAGTAAAAGTGTGTTTTTTTAATATGCATTTGTAGTTATGTAGTTTGACGATCATGATATGTTCAAAACATAGAGTGATTTGATGACTCATATTCTCCTTGATCTTAACGACTATATTTATCTGTGACTTAACACCCAATTGGTCCATGATCTCTATTTAATGAGCATGGAGGTTCATTTTCTAATGATCAATTGTGAGAAAATCTCTTGTAAAATATTTTTCTTTTGCATTAATATATTTCCTCAAGTGGCCACATTGGCCAGGGCCATGGACTATTTCCCTCTTCGAGGATTTTAACCACATAATAACATTAGTGTGCTGATCTTTGATTTGGTTGTTCAAGCAATTGCTTAAGGTGTTCATCATGTGTCGGAATGCCATGTTTTGTTGAACATGATTAAGTCACTTATATTTTGTCAAATTTTTGTATATTAATTAATAATATATATTTGATCTCATACTATTCATTTTGATTCCATGAATACATCAGGGAATTCAAAAATATATGAAATCAATAAATGTGTTATTTACATAGAGGAAACACAACGATGGGTTGTGTTGTATGAAGAGAAGAGAAAGAAATGAGATAGTGAGAGGAAAGAATTAAGACAATTGAACAATAGAAACATGCCTTATCCTAATCATTTAAAAGAAAATGTAATAATTATCTATCCCAATGGTTGGTTGGTTAACCAGATCCAAGAGAAATATGGTGCATCTGATTGTTACTGGCATGGTGAAGAGGATGCACTAAACGTAGGGATAGGGTGTAGTAGCTCTGTAATCTCTCTGAGTACATTTTTCAATTTATAATACACATTTGAATTATAACATGTACTATGTTTTTATTAATGCTCAGGTTATTAAACATATGACATCGTCCTTTGTTCACATTTTTATAGGTGCATTTGTTCCCACCTATGTGAGGATATGAGCATCATTTTCACATTAAGGATGTTGATGATATACATGTCAAACTTGACTATGGAGTGGAAGTCAAGTTCGATCAATCTAGTTGTGCTAGCCACTGTGATTAGAACCTAACAGAAGGGAAGACAATTACATCATAAAGATAGAAGAGATCATGTAATTTGACTTCTCATGTTTCCAATGTGTTGTTTTTAGTTGCAAATGGTGGGACACCTTTAATTTTAATAATGTAAGGGAAGATAGTGATAATGGACTAATATATATCAACTATAAAAGGTTTTGGGATGAAAAATACGAGTCTTGTGTTTTCCCAAAAAACTGCAACCAAGTGTTTTTTAACCCATATATGTTGGATGGGAATTGGCAGTTCGTACCAAAACACGATATGAGGTCTAACCATATTTTTGAAAATAATAATGTTATCATATCAAGTAAGGAAAATAATGAGGGTGATGACAATGAAGAGTGATATGTACATGTCTTATTTCAACATTTATATTGAGCATGTTCATTTTATTATGGTTATATTTAATTGACCAATTATGTGTTTTTCCTTCATTTTATCATTTGGATATGAAAAGTTAACAACCATTTACAACCATCATGTTGAAAATAAATTAAATTGTTTTGGAACTTCAAGTTTTTTCATGAATTATGAATCGTTTTTAGTTGAAATATTAGCATGTTGTGTCTTTTTATAAGATTAATATCAAGAACTATTATCATCAAGGTCTGTTTAGTTGGTAGTCTTTTTTTATCTTTTGTTATATTTAATATAGTATTTTAGATTTATTTTCATGATATAATCTAACAAATTGATTCTAAAATTGTTCAAATGTGATTTACAATTGTTTTCATGATTTAATTTAAACACAACTTTAGTGGGACTAATTGTTAAGAACATGTGTTTCCTCCTTGGAGGTCATAGGTCAAAATCCAAAAGGGGGTAGGGTATGTATACCTTCGTAGACTTTAGCAGTCAAATCCTTGCATGAAGGAGGTCCCTTGTCCCATAAACAAGGGGGTCTCATACACCAATTTGATGTCTAACTTAGATGTGATCTTAAAAATAAATTATTATTATTATTATTATTATTAACAACTATTAACATTAAAATAACATGATCTTAAAAATAAATTATTATTAACAATTATTATCATAACTATGCCTATATGAAAATTTCTAATATATAAACAATAAACATGATTACAATTTTCTATCTTTAAACGTTATTGTTTTTTAAATTCTAAATAAAAATGAAAAATTTCAAACAAAGATAAAAAGTTTTAATGAAAAATAATGTGTACCCAACACAAAAAAAGATAAGAAGTTTCATTTGAAAATAATGTGTACCCAATACAAAGAGAAGTTCTCACTATGAGAGTTTGTTGTATGAGAGTTTGCTACATTTTATCATGTGATGAATAAACCCCAAGAAAAACATGACCAAGGCTTTATGAACAAGCTTTTGTGACCATTGGACTTAGGAAAGCAATTCCATAGACTAGAAAGTTAGAGTTACATAGTTAAGCCTCCACTTAGACTACAAACTATTTAAAATTTACTTAGAGGATAGTTTAATTATTATTTATTTACATTCTAATTCTATTAGAATTAGAATAAGTAAATTATTCACATAATAATAATTATAATTATCCATTACAATAAGTAGAATATTCACATAATAATAATTATAATTTAAAATTTACTTAATAATTATAATTATTCATTACAATAAGTAGAATATTCACATAATAATAATTATAATTTAAAATTTACTTAGAGGATAGTTTAATTATTATTTATTTACATTCTAATTCCATTAGAATTAGAATAAGTAAATTATTCACATAATAATAATTATAATTATCCATTACAATAAGTAGAATATTCACATAATAATAATTATAATTACTTATCGTATAATAATCTCAACATCATCAACAAGTATATGTATAATAATCATATTCAATAATAAAAATAATGAACTTAGGAAAGCAATTCCATAGACTACAAAGTTAGGGTTACATAATTAAGCCTCCACTTAGACTACAAACTGTTTAAAATTTAAATAGAGGATAGTTTAATTATTATTTATTTACATTCTAGAGGTTACAATTCCATTACAATAAGTACAATATTCACATAATAATAATTATAATTACTTATTGTATAATAATCTCAACATCATCAACAAATATATGTATAGTAATAAAAATAATAATGATAGGAGTATAATTAATAAGTATAATTTCAACATCAAGTAATAATAATTAATAATAAGTATAATCATATTTATTTATATTCTTATAAATAGGAAGATGAGTATAATCATATTTATTTATATTCCTAAATTATAGGAAGATTATCATAAATGATTTAATCAAATAAATTAATGAAAAAAATTAATCCAATCTTAATTATAATTATTTTCATGATGCAATATGCACGAAGAAGTTATTGTTATATAAAATTGGAGTTATTATTTTGTTAGATTTATCTATTATGATTTTAATTTAAAAAAAATAATGAAAATTTTAATTAAAATATTTTATAATAAAATTCTAAAATATTATTTAATAACAAAATGGTTTTAAAATTTTAATCAAGATGTATCATCATTATATAAACATTTAATCAAGTTTGTAAATATGTTTAATTAACATATTGTGTAGTTTGTAAACATGTTTAATAAAGATATTGTGTATTTCTACATAACAGATAATTTACTCTGAAAAAGAGTTTTTTTTTTCAAAGGAAAAATATGTAACTTTTATTAAAAGAAATAAAAATTACAATCTGAATATTACATGCTAAAAGCATGCGTTTAGTCTGGACAAACCTTTCAACCCCAAGAGGAAGAAAGATACAACAAAAAATGACCCTCTAAAAGTGACCCCTTTACAATTTGAAATCTACATGAAAAATAGCTACAAAACTAAGATAAGAAAACACAACAGAGGAAGACCAGATGAAAACCTGAACTGACCAGGCCAAAGCAGCAAATAGAACCCTCAAGAACCAGTAGCGAAGTGACATCGAAACTAGGAGTCCTACAACCATAGAAGAGAAAGCCAGAAACTGCACGTCCAAAATAGGACCTCAAAGTGTTGACCCTAGCCCATAATCAACACTACATGCCCAAAAAGAGAGGACCTCAAAGCTCTCACCCAAACACCAGAAAAAAAGCAACAACCCCAACATCCACTTCACAAAAACCAGAACCTGAGAGGAGCGCAGAGCCCCCTCAGCCACCAAAATCCTATGGGATAGCCTTGACATTGCATTAAGCCCTGAACAAACCAACATGGATGGATCTACTAGATCCACCCAAAAAGCACCCGAAAAACTTTCGCACGCACCAAAAGGATGCAACATTGAAAGACCGACACCTCTTAGTCGACAGCTCAGACATCAAAGGACTCAATCTAGACCATAAACAAGGGAAAAGCCACCGCAAGGCAAAAGATTGTGGATGGAGCACCCACAACCATAGCAACGGACTGAAAAGAACATGAAATACCAAATCTGCACCGAGGAGAGCGCGACTACCAAGCAAACACTGGAAAGGGGAAAGGAAGAATAGATATGCACCAGGGGGATCGTGACCAACACTAGAGGAAACCTCCCACTGTCCATCGTGCCATTGAAGGAAAAGACAAAGGGGAAGTGTGACGGGAACAAGAAGAACACCCACACAGGTTGCCTGCGGCTAGGGAAACCCTAGTTGCAGAGCCTCGATCTCTCACCATGTGTTGCTTCAAAAATGAAAAACCCACTTTGAAAAAAAATTAACATTATATAACAATATTAAATGATTATAAGTTTCTTACAATCAGAATCCAAATTAAATAATTACTATATCTAGAATTAAATATTATATGACATCTCAAATTTAAATGAATAATACATCTCAATTGTAATTTAAAAACAAAGTAATCATTCATATAGTTAATCTAAAAGAAAGGATTCACAACTATATATAACACAAATACAAAAAATATACGATGAAGGATAAAGATGAAATGTGGTGATGTTGTAGGAGGGATGCTCTATATAACATTGTATATATG
Source organism: Picea sitchensis (assembly GCA_010110895.2). NCBI lineage: Eukaryota > Viridiplantae > Streptophyta > Pinopsida > Pinales > Pinaceae > Picea > Picea sitchensis. Next base: position 47,640 of record SNQJ01S0041394.1, read on the forward strand.
AAAATGACGATTTACCAATATTAAATATTTTAGTATATAAGCAAAGTGAACTATGATTGAAAATTCCTAATTTAAATGTTGTTTTTTTCAAAGTCCAAGATGAAAGATAAATATATGATGAAGGATAAAGATGTAATGTGGTTATGTTGTAGGAGGGATGCTCTATATAACATCATATATTGTATATATGAAAATAACGATTTACTAATATTAAATATTTTAAAATTCCTAATTTAAATGTTGTTTTTTTAAAGTCCAAGATGAAAGATAAATATATGATGAAGGATAAAGATGTAATGTGGTTATGTTGTAGGAGGGATGCTCTATATAACATTGTATATTGTATATATGAAAATAACGATTTACTAATATTAAATATTTTAGTATATAAGTAAAGTGAACTATGATTGACAATTCCTAATTTAAATGTTGTTTTTTTCAAAGTCCAAAATAGGATGTCAAGTTTCAAACATGCTAAAAAAAGATGTTTCATTTAAAAACAAGTGCCATTGCATTTGCGATATCCTTGTGGAACATGAATATTGAAAATAGAAATGGAAAATGATTATGAATTTTGAAAATGGAAATTGAAAATAATAAAATTGAAAATGGTGGAAATTTTTTGTTATTTCGACATTCAACATTATTATGAAAAATATTTAAATATAATGTTATGTAATTTTAGGTGCAAAATTGACAACTAATTTACCATTTAAAAGATGATTTGTGTTAGATAAATATACTATCTCAGAGTAGCCACTGTTAATATAACAATCCACATTTTCAAAGCTGTCATACATAGCTAGTTATTAATTAATAATATTTAATCATAAGTATAAGTAAAACATAAGTAATTAATTAATTGGGAGTAAGTATAAGTAAAGCATAAATAATTAAAGCATAAATAATTAAAGCATAAGTAATTAATTGTGAATTTTAATAATTTCCATGTATGAATAGAAAAACAAAATATTTTTTGCAACTTTCTAAAATTGGAATTGGAAAAACAAAATATTTTGCAACTTTCTAAAATTGGAATTGAAAACTCATTGATTTACATCAAACACTTTCAAATTTCCAAGTAGCTAGATAGGAAGAGGGAGCTTTCATGAATTCAAATTTATTTTTGGCGGGACTCCAACAGTAGGACACCATGGTCGATTGCTTGATACCTTCGTTGTCTAGCCTTGGAGATGGTGGGTTCCGGTAGATTTTTACCTTTTTTAGTTTTCTTTGGCTGGGTTTTTAGCGTCTTTTCTCCTTTTCTGAGCTGTTATAGTGCCGAGTCCTGCTAGTTTTAGTGGAACTTAGGTAGGTGGAAGCATTTATTATGCTTCCTTGTCGTTTTCTTTACTATTCTTGGTAACTGTTGCGTCTCTCCCAGAACGTGGAGCTATATTTTTCTCATTTTTTGGGTTTAGAAGGTGGATCACAGGTGGTCAGTTTCCATTTAATCCTTTTCTATGTATTACTTATTACCCCTCTTACCTTGGTCTTTGGGAAGTTTACAACCCTTGATTTTTGAGTATTTGCATTAGTCCACTCTAGGTGGCAGCTTAATGGCCCTTAATCAGTTGGCTAACATAAATGCAGAGGTTAGTAAGTTAATGGATGAGTCAGTTGAAGGACTTTGGCAGGAGGCAGGCATTAACTCGAACCTCGATACTACGGAGGTGCAGTCACTTGGTTTTCATTCAAGCTCTAGGCCTTATGTTACACCTGCTCATTGATTTAGCGGAGGACATGGTTTAGCACCCTCGTTTGATACTTTCCTACCAGGTCAAATTCTTTTCAAGGGGTGCCAAAACAATGCTTGGGGAGTAGTCCACAGGTCGTTGATAGAGGGGTTGATATTATTGTTTCTCGAAGCAAGGCTCCATTTCCTCCTTCTCGGAAGTGTCGTAGACAGTGGGCTGCGAACAAGGTGGTCAAGAGGATGGTCTTAGGCTCGGATATTGGGTTGGAGGATACTTGCAGGTTGGCTTTATGCGGCGTGGTGGGGAGATTTGCTTGTGGAAATTTGTGCTCGGATTTTTTTTTTTTGGATGGAGCGAATTTGGACACATTTTTTAGGTTATGCACCAGAGGTTTATTATCTTACGAAAGGATGGCTGGGGTTCTTGTGTAACACTCCATAAGATGTAGCATTACTGCTTCAAAAGAATTGGGTTAATGGAGGCAATAGCCTCATGTTAAAGAGGTGGAAGGTTGCTTTCGATCCGATTACAAAATACTTCTCCTTTAGACATTTTTGGGTACTTTTACTGGGGCTACCCTTATATCTTTGGAATGAAGGGGTGCTGGCGGCCATTGGCGATTCTCTTGGCAAGTTCATTATAATAGACAAATAAAATCTCTCTATGGAAACTAGGAAAGTTGGTAGGATTCTGGTCGAAATGGACATACACCTCGGTTTGCCAGAGTCCTTAGAGATTGATTGGAGAGGTAGACGTTTCCTTCAGCGATTTGACTACTTAGGCATTCTGTTCAGGTGCAGTTTTTGTCGAAGTACATCCCATTTGAGACGAGAGTGTAAAGGTTTTGGTGAAGGTGATAGTGAACATGAAGGCCCTGACCTTTTGTATGGCACACCTGATTCCTCCATGGAAACGGGTTTCTATGGTTACGATATTGTTCACCAGGCCCGGGTCGATCCCAGCTACTCAGAGAGTTCGACCTCTTTAACTGGTAAGTTACAAGCTCATTGCCTGACACTTTTTAGTTCACTATCTGTGTGGGAACGAGAAGTATTAAATTAGTCTAATTGGCTTAAGAGTGTTACTTCTAAACCAATTACGTCCCATTTAGAAGATACGGCGGGTGATGTTTCTACTAGTCATATTTTTGGTTGTCGGGTGTTCTTACCTACCTCTTCGATTGATCCCTCGAGGATGGAGCCTTTGACTATCTCCGGTTGTCAGGAGGTGTCCTATGTCAAGGTGACTCAACTGAGCCCCTCTCTGGAGCCTTTCGGTCCTTCTGAGTCTATCCGTAGCCCGGGAACAAGTCAATTACCGATTGGTCACCCTTCCTCTCCTCTAGGCTATAGGGAACTGGATGATGAGGAGACCTCTCTATGTTGTGCTTGATTCCTTGATTCCTTTCATCCGAGATACTGATGTTACTGTTCAACTACCTGTTTATCTTGGTAAGTCAGTCATTGACCCTGTTATGGGAAAAGGAGAGGCTAGCTGCTCGCATTCCATTACAGTAGGGGCAGGAAAGGAATTCGCCTGGTCTAGGGGCTTGGGAATTGAACACTCGTCGTTTAATACCAGGAGTGCCCGAAAAAAGTCTTCTCTTGAGTCTTCTCTTGATACTAACCCTCGCACGTCCACCGAAGGTGGGGCACTTAGAGCTTTGAAGGCCCTGTTGACCGCCTCTCGAACACAGGTGGTCAACTCATGTTCCATGAAGAGATGCATCATCAGATGCCATGTTGTCAAAGACTTTTGGTCCTACAGGGCAGTGTTTGGCCCCAACACTTTATTTTGTAATTGGAATTTCCGCACCCCTGCGTGG
>SNQJ01S0041394.1:53275-69832 GCA_010110895.2 Picea sitchensis
GGGAGAGGAATACCCCAATAGGTAAGGTTAAGTGGTTGATGATGTGATTAATGATCTATGGGCTAATGCTATAATTACTTTTGTTTTAGATCAAACACATAATCATTGTCTTAAGCCTATTGGGAGGCATAATAAGTAACCTAACTAGATCCTTTAATTGCTTAGTTAATTTTCAAGTCTTTTCTTCATGCACGTGTTTAGATATTGAATGCTTAAATCTCCAAGTGCTTAAATAAGTGAATGGTTTATTTCTCTATTGCATATATCTATTGGAAGCCACTTGCTTAGGCTTGAATGTTGTTTGATGGTTAAAGAAGCAAACACACACTAAATTTTCTTTCCATATCTTGAAGGCAAGTTGTCCTTGCTAGTGTACTTTTTCTTTAATAGCAAGCTCATATGTGCATGTGATAACTTAAATCTTTTTCATCCATCTTTATTTTCTTTACATGTGTTCACACTCTTAATTGCATAAGCTTGAAGCAACACATTTTTAAGCTCATAAAAGTTTCGGCCATATCACTAAATCACACTTAAAAAGTGTCTTAAAATCTTCAAAACACTCTAAAAATCACCTAAAAGTCTACCTAATCCATATATATACTTCATAGACTTTTTAGGGTACCTTAGACCACCATCTTCACCATCTAAAATGGGGCTTGAGGAAAACAATGGAGGGTGTAGGCAGGGGACTGTCTCACGACGCACATGATGTGTCCTCTCCGGGGAGTACTCTTGTTTTGGGCTGACCTGTGAAGCTGGGGTGGCAATACTTATTGAGCATCCAACAGTTATTTGGCAATAGGAGGAGGGGGCTTTGGTGAAAGCTTAATACAATTTGATAACTCTTAAGAAAGCTTCATAACTAAACCTTGGACTAAATCTAATAAACATTTTGTGGGTTGAACAACTAAGAGTGGTGGATATTCATCTTTGATACTTGTGGATAAATCTATAAATCTTCTTTTGATGTATTGATGATGATGATCTTGATGCCTTGATGATAATGATGCTTTAATCCTGTGATATACTACGCACATAAAGATAAAATGTGGTTAGCTTGCTCTTTGTATCATTTGTATCTTAGCATTTTACTTGTAAGTAACTGTATCCAATATTTGTTGGTTCATTTTATTCTTTTGTAATCTTGTAAACAACTTGTAATCTACTTGTAACGAACAACCCTCTAACTTAGTTGACCCCTTGCCCAATCTTTAGGCACTAGTCTTAGTTGCCCTAGGAAAATGCTTGACTTACATACTAACCCTTGCATCTTGCATTGCTGCTTGTGCATCTTAGGATTAGAATCCCTCTAACCTTAAGAAATTAAAACTAACTCCTAGAACTTAACTTAAACACGTCTAGTAACTAAGGTCTACCCCCTTTTTCTTCCCTAGGAGTAAGCCTAGATGGAAGAGGTTCCGGTCAAAGTGACAACATGGGCTGTGAACCTAGGCATTGTGCCTCCAAGGACACACTAAGTGAGTCGGACTTAGCTCACGTTTGCAAGTGTGTATAAGGACGACAATAGGCCCTACCACAGACAAAGTAATATTACTGCTCTCTCTCAATCTATGGGGACTGGAGGCACCCTAAATTTGGCCTCTGTTCGATGTGTTTTGGATAAAACTTGTCCTAACATTATTTTCTTTCAGGAAACACTGGTTCATTCCGATAAAGCTCGAAATTTTTTTCACACCCTTCGACCAACCTGGCTAAGCTGTGCTATGAATTTAGTTGGAACTTCTGGTGGTTTGATGGTTTCTTGGGATCCTAACAACTTTGATCTAGTTTCTTTTCTTACTTGTGGTGGGATTTTATTGACAGGGTATTGTTTAGAAATCAAAAGGAAGATTGCACTTCTAAATGTCTATGGTCCTTGTGTGGAGCGAAAATTTTTCTGGGAATGGTTGGAAGATTCAGGTTTGTTGACACTAAAAAATTTAATTCTAGCATGGGATCTAAACTTGACACTTTCTTCAAGCGAAATCTGGGGAGGAACCACCTCACTAGGGTCTTTGGCAGGATTTTTCAAATCTTATTTTCTTAATAACAAACTCATTGACATAGTTCCGGGGAGAGTTGTCCCTAATTGGCGCAACGATCGAGTAGGAGTGGATTTTATTGCAAAAAGGTTGGACAAAACTTTCTTATCTGAATATTTACTAGATACAGTTGGCATCTACATAGGATGGGTGGAATATCCCTTCATCTTAGACAATGCCCTGGTCCTTCTTCAACTAGATTTGTCGTCCCTCTTTAAGGATTTTCCGTTCAAATTCAACCCTCAGTGGATTAAGGATCAAGGCTTCTTATTATTGGTACAAAATCTGTGGAATGATCCAAAATATCTCATTGAAGTTGGAAAACAAAAAAGGCTTGTTTGGAAACTAAAAGATCTAAAAGCTAGCACGAAACTTTGGCAAAAGGACCGTAAGTTTTTTTTAAATTCTAGGCTCAGATGCCTGGAGAAAGAGATATATTTTAGGTTACAAAACTTCTCGGTTGGTACTCGTAATACTATGGTGGATTCTTCATTAAAAGATCTGGAACAAGAAATAAATTTTTTACTTAATAAAATCGAGGAATAGTGGCGACAGAGAAATTGTGCTATCTGGATTCACAGTGGAGACCAAAACACTAATTTTTTCCGTAAATTTGTGAATTTCAGGAGAAACATCAAGTTTGTTTGGGAGATTCTAGATGAAGCGGGACATTTGCATTGCAGTCAGGAAAACATTAAAGAAGTGGCTTTAAATCATTTCAAAGGTTTTTACTAAGAATAAGTTTCCCTTTCTACCAGTGACCAAGTCAGGGTGGTAGCTTTGTTTTCTAAATTGTTTAATGATACAGAGGCTGAGGCTTTATTCAAACCTATCGATAAGAAGGATTTGAAGACTGTATTATCAAAATTCAAAGTGGACAAGAGTCTGGAGATGGATGGCTGGACTGTCAAGTTTTTTAGTCATTTCTTTGATCTAGTAGGAGAGGATCTCCTTGAAATGGTTGAAGAGTCTAAATTAAAGGGTTTTATTCGTGGGGCTTTAAATTCGTCTTTTATTACTTTGATTCCCAAAGTAAACAAGCCACATAATTTCAGAGAGTACAGACCGATCTCACTGTGTAATATTAGCTATAAAATTATTTCAAAGATTATAGGTGATCGGATTAAACCGATTATGTCCAGATCGCTTTCAGAGTAGCAGCTGGGATTTCTTCAAGGTAGACAAATTCAGGATGTCATCAACACAATCCACGAGTGCCTTCACATCATTAAAAAGAAGAAATCAAATTCTTTCGTCTTAAAATTGGATTTACAGAAAGCATATGACTGCATTAACTGGGACTTGGTACGAATGATTCTTCTCCAAATTGGATTGGGCCTAAACATGACAAATTGGATAATGAGTTGTGTGGTTTCCACTTGTTTCTCAGTTTTGATAAACGGAGAGGCCACTGAGTTCTTTAAAAGTGGCACGGTACTAAGGCAAGGCTGCCCCTTATCCCCTCTACTCTTCATTCTGGTTATGGAAGGACTATGTCTTTTATTAAAAGATAGTCAAAGAGAAGGTAAGTTGACTGGTATTAAAGTGTCCATAACCATAAAAATTCTTCATATACTTTTTGTGGACGATGTGATCATAATGACAAATTCTACAATGCAGGAGTGGTGGGAGATTGATAAGGTATTAAATTTTTTTTGTTCATCTTCAGGGTTACAAATTAATGGATCAAAGTCTACTCTTCTTCAAGAAGGATTGACGGAACAAGATTTAGTGCCCTACAAATCTCTGTTTCCTTTTAGATTCTCGGATCTTGATTCTGGTTTCAATTATCTTGGATATTTTCTTAAGACTGGAGCGCAACGCATCGAAGATTGGGGATGGTTAATAAATAAGATGAAAAAAAGGATCGACAATTGGTGTTATAGATGGTTTTCCTTAGGAGGACGTTTCACCTTATTGAAATCAGTGTTAGAAAGTCAACCTATCTACTGGATGTCACTCGCTCCTGTTCCTTGCTCGGTCTTGAATACACTGAGGAAATTGATGTTTAATTTTATATGGAGAAGAAAAAGTGATACTAATTAAATGCATTTGTGTAATTGGGAGCAGATTACTCTTCCAAAGACATTTGGGGGCTGAGGAATTCACAACATTTTTTATTTTAGTAAATCATTGGCTGCGAACACGCTCTGGAGAGTGTTAATGGGTGTGGGAATTTGGCACAGGGTTATTCTGGACACGTATCTTCCACATTCGACTGTCATAAATTGGATTAGATCTCAATCCTTCCATCAGAAAGCGTCTTCTAGAATTTGGAGCGTTTTACTGAAATCTGTGCACTTAATTACGCATTGGTTAAATTGGAATCTAGGGACGGGACAACTCATTGCTCTGGGGAAAGACTGGATTCTGAGGCTAGGAATAAACTCTATCCTCTCTAGTAATATTCTATCTTCTCTAAATCCTAACCACATTTAAAGTTTAAGGATTTGAGCAGAGAGAGCGAGCTAGGGTTTGAGCTTCGTGCGTGGTCTGAGAGGTTTCATGGCGACGCCAGGGGGTGGGGCGGCGGCCCCTCCTCCGCCGATCCCGGACAAAGAAGCCTTTCGCAGGCTGGTCAGCAGCAGCGAGAAGAAGACGGTTGCTCCAGAGATCCCGAAATTCATTAAAAAACTGGAGGATATCCCGGAAATCATTCTGCCAGAAGAAAGACCAATGAAGATCGCCCTGGCTCTGACCCAACGAGGGCTCGTGGGGCAGTTCATGGGCCTATGGCTATCCTCCAAAACCACAGACGATTGGATCCAGCGCAACTGGAAACCAAACCTGGCACATGGGGTTACCTGCTACCCAGTGGGGCGTGGGTTTTTTGTCTTTGAATTTATTTCTGAAGAGGATCGGGACCTAATTTTCAGGAACGGCCCCTATTTCATGGGCACGCAGGGTCTTTATCTGAACAAATGGACTCCGAACTTTGACCCCCTGGTGGACACGCCTAAAGAAGTGTCGGTGTGGGTCAGATTACCTAATCTCCTGATGCATTGTTGGGATTCTGAATCTCTGCAAAGGATAGGGAATGGAGTTGGCAGGTATATTGACAGAGCTGACAATCGCGGGCAGTATAGCTGTGCCAGAATATGTGTGGAAGTTGACCTGGAGGCAGGGCTTCCTGAAGCAGTCAAGCTCTCGATTGGAACGTGGACCCACTTCCAGAAACTCGATTACGAACATTTGCCCTTCAAATGCAGAAACTGTCAGGAGCATGGTCACTTTCAAAGGAATTGCCCCAAAAACCAACCCATTGGGAAAGAGGATGCAGAAGGATGGCAGAAAGTTAAAAGAGGGAAAAACTCATATAACACCAGAGGAAGGGACAAACGGACTCAGGAACCTCTAAAGGACGGTCAACCCTCCCACAAGGCTCCAGTAGGCCCACAATCCCTTTCAAACCCTGCAGATGAAACAAACGGCGAGGAAAACCCTCCTTTGGTCCCATCGGATCCAAATTCGCCCGCCAAAAGACCAATTCCGGACAAAGAGTATATCAGTCTGAATTCAAATATGGACACGGAGGTCCCGGATGAGGAAGTCGAAGAAGCTAGCAGCCCAAAAGGCACTCCGGAGCAGCCCAAGAGAGGTAGGAAGTCTGAAAAGAAAAGAAGAGAAGAGCAAGCTAATAAGGAAGTGGCCCAAGGAACTCAGTACACTCTCCACGAGATGGTGCACACCAGATCAGGAGCGAAGCCGGGGAAAACACCGAAAGGTGGACTCCCTCCCCCCCCAAGTAAATAATGCAATACGTCTCCTGGAATTGCAGAGGACTAGGAAGTAAAATAAAAGAAGAAGCCTTGCGGGACTTAGTAAGGCTTGAACGACCAGAAGTCCTGCTTATCCATGAGACGAAGATGGAGGAGGCTGACCTCCTAAAGATAAGCCCTTCATTTTGGAAGAAAGGCCCAGGTAGGGCAGTCAGCGCCAGAGGAGCCTCCGGGGGATTGGCAACCTTCTGGGATTCGACTAAGCTGGAGCTCATCGAAGAAATCGACACCACTCACTGGATTTTCACCAAACTGAACCACAAAGGATCCGGTCACCAGGTAAGCCTCTTTAATTTGTATGTACCCGTCTTACTCAATGAGAAGAAAGATTGCTGGGATTCTTTACATCTGTTTCTTAACAGCCACAATACCGAGAATTTAGTAGTGGCAGGGGACCTAAATGTCACTCTATCGCTGTCAGAGAAAAAGGGGGGTTCTATTATCCGGGACCCCTCTAGAGAATGGGTGGAAGATTTGATGTCAGATTGGGAGCTGGAGGACATCCCTCCTACCAATGGCAAATTTACTTGGTCAAACAAACGATTAGGCCCTGGCCACATAGCCGCCAGGCTTGATCGGTTTCTCATTCAATCCTCCTTCCTCACAATTGGGCTGAGAGCCTTCTCCAAAGTTCTTCCTCACTACACTTCTGATCATAAACCCATTTACCTGTCTCTTCGCCCCTGCGCTTCTCTAGGCCCCATCCCATTCAAGTTTTCCCCTCTTTGGCTCGAACACAGTGACTTCATCAATCTGGTTCCTCTTTCTTGGAAAATCCCTGTTACTGGATCTCCCTTCTTTGTGTGGGAGGAAAAACTCAGACGCCTTAAATCCATTCTCAAACTGTGGGCCAAAAATCTAGCCTCTCCCCTGGAGAAAAGGAAAAAAGCACAGGAATCCTTGGAATTCCATCAACAGGTTATGGAAGAGATCCCTATCACCCAAACCCTTCTCAAGTAGGAAGCCGACATTCAAAGTCAGTTACATAAAAGTTGCAGAGAAGAAGAGATATATTGGAGGATGAAGGCTAGGGCGTTATGGCTACAGGAAGGCGATAAGAATACTGCATTCTTTCACAAGCATACTCAATCAAGGGTAAATTACAACTCCATTGACGAAATTCACTGGCAGGATCAAGTATACAGAGAAGCACATAGCATTAAGGAAGCCGCTCACAATTATTTTAAAAATCTTTATTCAGCTACAACAACGGAGGAATTGGACCCGCAAGCATATCCAATTTCAGAGGTGCCGAATCTAGTTACTGAAGAAGAAAATAAGGGGCTGAGCAGACCGATCAGTGATAAGGAAATCAAACAAGTTGTCTTTAGCATGCATCCAGACAAGGCTCCTGGGCCAGATGGCTACACAACTCGTTTTTACACTCATTGTTGGGATATCATCAACAAATATTTATGCAAGATGGTCAGGAAATCTCAGAACTGCAACAAATTGGGAGGCAGCACAAATTCCTCATTTCTAGCCCTCATTCCTAAAGAGAAAGGGGCAAAGAATTTTAATAGGTTCAGACCGATATCTCTGTGCAACACTGGTTACAAAATTATCACCAAGATAATAGCAAACAGGCTCAAGAAAATACTTCCAAAGCTGATCCCCGAAAATCAGGGAGGATTCGTTAGAGGGAGACAAATCCTTGATAATATAATTCTAGTTCAGGAAGCCATTCACACAAGCTGTAAAAAAAGAGAGAAAGGAATGGCGGTCAAGCTCGATCTTGCCAATGCCTTTGACCGGGTCCGACATGATTTCTTGTTTGCAGTAATGAGACAATTTGGGTTCACTCAAAAAATTTTGGGGTGGATAAAGGCTTGCATTTCTGCTCCGTGGATCGCCCCCTTGATCAATGGGTGCCCTACCAAGTATTTCCAAGCCTCTCGGGGGCTCAGACAAGGCTGTCCGCTGTCCCCCATGCTCTATGTTATTCAAGCAGCTATGCTGAGTTTCCAGCTGCAGAGCTGTCTCTTAAACAGATCCCTTCCTGGAATCAGAATTACCCCTTCAACCAACGAGTTCAGCCACACCCAGTTCGCAGATGATACTCTTCTCCTGGGAGCGGCCAACATTAAAACAACCCGGAGCTTCAAGTTTGAATTAGATCTCTATAAATTCTGCTCTGGCAGCGAAATTAATAATCACAAGAGCAAGATCTTTGGCTGGAACTGTAACCCACAGGAACTGCAGCAAATAGGGCGCATCCTAGATATGGAAGGCATTTCAGTTTGGGATAACTTCACCTATCTCGGAATGCCGATTTTCAAAGGTCGGGCCATGGTGGCGCATTGGCTGCCTCTGGTGGATAAGCTAAAACACAAAATCCAAGCCTGGGGAGCCAATTGGTTAACCAGGGCAGGCAAAGTAGTTCTTATGAATTTTGTCCTTACCAGCCTTCCGATATACCAGTGCTCGGTTCTTCTTGCCCCAAAAACAATCTCAAACAAAATCGATGTTATGCTGCATAGATTCCTGTGGGAAGGAGGTAAAAATTGTGCTAGAAAACTCCATCTAATCAACTGGGCCAAGGTCAAGAAATCCAAGCTGGAAGGGGGACTAAATATCAGAGACGTGGCAGTTCATAACCTCGCTATGGGAGGTAAATTGCTTTGGCGAATGATCACTGGCAAACGAACCTGGACCAAGCAAATCCTCAGGAAAAAATACGTTCGAGGAGACAGAGATCGTTGTCTAGAGAGACCTCCCAAAGAAACGAAAGGTTCCCCAATCTTCTACCTTTGCATCATAGCTCTATCCTTCTTTCAGCCAAATCTTACCTGGATCCCAGGAAACGGAGCAAAAATTCGTATCATGGAGGATTCCATTATGGGCGATCAACCTCTCATAGGAGTCCCGGAAATTATGAATATTGGGGAGTGGCTCTCAGTCAATAATCGTAAGACTCTTTGGGACATCTCCCTCTGGAAAAGTGACCCCCATCTCTCCTGGCAAGGCTGGAATTTGGGGCGCTACCCGGAGGAGCTCCACGAAGAAGCCAGGATCCTTCTAGAGTATCTCCATGGGAAGGCTCCGATAGGGGAAAACTACAAAGACAAACGAGGCTGGGGTTCTCCCACAGGGAACTATACAGCTTCAACAGGTTATAAGGCTGCCCTAAACACTCCTTGGGTTCCCCCAAACCTAGGTCCATGGAAAGCAATCTGGAATTTCCCTTCTATTCCCAAAGTTGACCATTTCGCTTGGGCTTTGACTCACAACAACATCCTAACTTTTAGTAATCTTAAGAAGAGGGGCTGGGAGGGCCCCTCCCGCTGTCCACTTTGCAGAGTTAAAGAAGAAACCCCTGAGCATCTCCTCTTTGAGTGTGGGTTCTCTAAAGATGTTTGGAGCTCCCTTCTGGTCGGGGACTCCCCAATCCTTCCTTCCTTGGCTTCGGACTTTTTAAGCAACTGGCAGTCGTTATCCCCCTTTGACCTAAACAAAAAACATCTTCTCAAAATAGTGTGGATGTGGATTCCTAAATTCATCTGCTGGAAGATTTGGTTAGAAAGGAACAACAGGATTTTCAATGAAGTCGGAAGTCTGCCTACCCAGGTGGCAAGTAAAGCTAGAATTATGTTGACAGAAGCATTAAAAGGAAAGACCAACCTCAGGAACTTTGCCCCACTCTCGGAGGAGGAAGACAGATGGCTTAAGGATTTCAGCCAAGACCATAATGGCACCACTTAAATAAAATCGCTGCACATTAGGAAATGGGAGATAAGGATGGAGGAGCAGGAATTTCTCCAATGGAGGTCGACTCTCAATGAATGGTGCCTTTTCTTCGACGGGGCCTCGAAAGGCAACCCGAGACAGGCAGGAGGTGGGGGAATCATTATGGACCCTTCCGGCATCACTCATACAGCATATGCTTGGGGTTTAGGCCACGCATCCAACAACCAAGCAGAATTTCTCGCGCTTTGGCAAGGGCTCAACCAGGCATTAAAACTGGGAATCCAGTCAATTAGAATTTTTGGAGACTCCAAGCAGGTCCTGGAATCACTCATCACTAAAAAAACTCCTAAGGACAACACTTTGGCTCAGCTGTACAAAAAATCCGCCCTCCTCCTGAGGCAATTCAAAGAATCTCATCTGAATCATGTGCTAAGAGGCCTGAATGGGCAAGCTGACGCGCAAGCCAATAATGGTACTCTACTGCGCAAAGGAATCATAAAGGTAAATGATGACATGTCTCTTCGATCCATCCCTTAAAGCCTCCAGGATCCCGTGCCTGAAGCGCCACGTGAATAACATGACGGACCGGACGAATCATAATAATGATGAACTAGAAATCTCTAGCTCAGAGATTGCAATCCGACTCGGGCTGTGTGGATTTTCGAGGAGGAGACCCGGTTCCTCTACAAAAGCGGACGCTGTGTCTGCCTGCTCTCATCTCCAAACGTATGTTGTAGTGAATCTCTGGTCTCCTTCTGTGCTGGATCATTCAAGAGCGACGGAAAAGATGGAAGCTGCGTCCAAACCGAGCCTCACCCCGCAGGAGCGTATTGAGTTAATCCGGGCAGAGCTGGAAAGCATTAAGGCGACCACAGCCAAGAACAAATGGGAGATGCTTGCCATGGAGATGCAGGACATCAAAGATGATCTTTCAGACGAAATCCAAGCTGGGCTAAAAGACGCGGCTAATTTGATGGGAGATCTTGGGAAAAGGCTCTGCAAGCTGGAACTCCAAGTGGAAGAGCTGACCACGGCCCTGGGAAAGATTTCAGAGGCCACTGCTGAAGCTTCTTCCAAGAAAGGGCATTGACGCTGCTCGGTGGAGAACCAGATCGACAGAAACAGGAAGTTATGAGGATCTTCAGTGTCCCATCGGATAGTATAAGTTAAAGTATAGCAGTCTAATTTCGGCAGGTAATTCAGACCAAGTAAAATTAGGTTCACTGTTAAGAAGCTTGTAATCTGAGCAACAACTCACATTTTGAATATGTAAGGGTTGGCATCCCCCTCTGCCGCTAAATAAATAAAAACTCATAACCGATTTTGTAAAAAAAATAAAAATAAAAAATATTCTATCTTCTCTAAACCAAAAGAATATAAATACTCTCGCACAAGCCAACAAACATACAAATTGCCAACTTTTATCATCTTACTCGCTGAGTAGTAGTGATTTGGGTCTCTCTAGAGAAAATGCGACTGAATGGGACCAGTTTAGGTGGGCATTAATTGATTCTGGAGATATCTTACAGGATTCTAAAGATGAATTAATGTGGATAGGAGGGGATAATTCCAGATCTCCATCTGTAAAAAATATCTATTGGGGCATAATTTCAACTAAAATTCTGATGAAAGTAGGGACTTGGAGACAGTCTATCTGGAAGTGGAGAATTCAACTAAATATTAAATTGTTCATCTGGATGGCATTGGAAGGTAAAATCCTTACTTGGAATTCTTTACAGACAAGAGGATGGGAAGGACCAGGACGCTTCTCCCTCTGTAAACAAGATTTAGAAAATACCATACATCTCTTTAAGCTTTGTCCTTTTACCATATCTATCTGGAATATTGTGAGCAATGATTTGAACTTAAAAAAGTGCTTGATTGGTAACACTATGTCAAATTTCTTTAAAAATTGGTATGAGGAAAAGACAGTCCCTACCTAGATAGCAGCTCATATATGTTGGTTCATATGGATTGAATGAAACAAAGCAATTTTTGAAGATTCCACCCCTTCTATTCAGGTAGTGATTTATAAGACTTTGGCTTTACAAAACAGAACCAGTGCTCATTTGAAGGATAGACTTTCGAGAGATATTTTGATCATTCATTAAAAGGATACTTCTTTAGCATGGTTCGATCGGGCGGCTCAGCGAGATGGTAGCTTGTGTGGTGCAGGTGGTGTAATAAAAACAATTGATGCAATAGTCATACGATGGACCTTTAATTGTGGCAGAGGCACCAACACAAGAGCAAAACTCTTGGGTGCATGGGCCACTATCATGCTAGCAGATCATTTGTCATTACATCGCATCCAGGTAATGGGTGATTCTAGAGTTGTTATTGATTGACTATTAAACAAAGGTAGGCTTCAGGTTTGTGCAATTGAAGGATGGAAAGCTAGAATCAAAGTTCTATTAAAAAGATTCCAGTCTATTACCTTTCAACACATCTTCAGACGCTATAATATTGAAGGAGACACTCTTTCCAAATAGGCTTTTGAAGAACCAGAGAGAAAAATATCCTATTTTCATTGGTTTAATGGAGCTGAAGGCCCTAGGAAACATATTAGAATCCATTAGCTCTTTTGAGAGTGGAACTGTTTCTTTTTTCAGTTTCAAGCCTTTGTATGTTTTGTTTTTTGTGAGAAATAGTGTTTTGTATGATGATGTCTAGGATGAGACGTCAATATTGATCTAGATCTTTTCTGTGAACTTTAGTCCTACTTCTTTTTTGGTGTCTATAGCATGGATCGAGATTGGCAATATGCATTGTAATGGATCCTTGTTTTTGAGAAGAAATACGTAAACAAATTATATGATAATATAATTGAGCCAATTTTCTAATAGAAAAAGTAGCCGGATAAGATTTTTTTTAAGGATCCATCAAATTTAATTCGAATGTTTTGTCAAAATCCAAGGAATATGGGAATATATATTGGGAAGAGAGGTGGGGATTGCAGGTTGACAACACTGATCATCTATTATTTAGTTAATCATAATCAACCCCTACCAATTGTTGATGTGTTCCAACACATAAGACTTTAACGTATAAAAAAAAGTTAAAAAAAATATTTGGTTTTAAATAAGTCTACCCTGAAAAGATCATATCCAAACCAAACCAAAATATTTGTCAATAAATTTGATCGATTTCTTCCACTTCATTGTTCGAGCCTGCAGTATATATGACATAATTTTTTATTAATCATATGGCTTAGTCATTGCAATTTATTTGACGTCTATTCCTACTACTACACTAGATATAACATGCTATTTAATTTACATAGAGATTGTTTATATTTAGGATGATGATAATTTATTGGACTTAATGTTAACTCTCAATAGTACTAAGACATCATTAATAACATAATACAAACAAACATTAATAACATAATATAAAGTTTGTTGTTTACTAATTTGGGCCCAACTGCAACTGAATCCACCTCCCGGCTATAACGAAATCCATCTCCCAGTAGTTATGCGCAACCATGGCTTGTATGTTACTGAGCACGTTGAATTTTATGGGCACCAAGAATTTTAATAAGGCCATGTGTTTCATAGGAAAAAACATTACACAAAATTTGAAGTTTAGATGTGTGTAACATGCATAAGAGATTATGACATCAACCATGAGGTCTCTATTTTTTTTGGCAAAATAAGTTTGAGATATTTACGTCGAAAGGCATATATCTATTGGAGATGGGCACAATTAATCATCTTTTAATCTAAAATTCTAATCTGATAGCTAACAATTGAAGATGCTGGCATATTCTTAGTCGTCCTCCCAAATCAATGAATGTGATTTACTCTTCATAACTTCCTTGAATTTTTGAATGCATCAGTTAACTTGTTTACTTTTTAACATTTACCTAATCATATTAAGAAATTACTGTACCACTATATGATTGCCACGTTTAACTGATTAACCTTTGGAATTACCACATTTGAAATTAACTTTTAGATTTCCTCAGCTCTATGTGCGTTTCAGTTGTCCGTGCGTTTCAGCTGTCTGGGAAGAAGCTTTGGCATCACCTTTCGACGTTCACCAGCCACTTTGCGGCTGTGCTAGTTATGATAAATTTAAGATTTTGAAGTGTGAAAATTTTTAAATATGTAATAATATATATACTAAATGTTAAAACAAATTATATAAGAAAATGAAAAAAAATAAAGTTTTTGTTTATTTTAAGTTTTTCAATTGTATAACTTATATATATTAATCACAAGCTTTGTGGTAATCAATTTTTATTTTAAGTTAATTAAAAGAAATCTTAAATTATATATAATGAGAGAGTTGGCATAAAAACATGATATAATTATTTTCAATATAGAGATAAGTATTATTTTATAAAATAAAATTATATAAAATGCTCCTCCTGACCATCGAATTCCAACAAACGGGTTTTCAAATGTTAAATAGGATCAAAATTTTCTTGATCCATTCCTGGAATTGTAGGTGCCACATTTTATTAGTTTGTTTACTTCTATGTTACACCTCTTAGAGTGGCGATTCAATATTATCGTTTTCATCGTTGCGTGAAATGAGAAGAGAGATGTGTCTATGACGACTATGATGTAATTAATATTCGGTTAATTAAATGAAAGAGCTTGTCCGGAGATCCATTTTATGTTTTGCAGTATGACATTGATATTGATTTCAAAAGTTGGATTAAAAGAAAGAAAAAAACCATCTTATTTAAACTGCTAGGAACGTTTTTAAAATTTTAGAAGGTTGAACAATGAAATTATCTATTTTTCTATTACGAGGGCTCTCATTTACTTTATTCCAATAGAGAGAATTTGTTTAGAGTTACTTAAATCTTTGGAACCACATTATTTCCTTGTCACTCTTCAGTTTGTACTTTGCTCATCATAATTTCCTACATACTAATAGATAAGATGCTAAAGAGGGAAACTCCTGGCTATGGAGGGAGTCACATGTTCACCTTCTAAAAGGAGGAGACTAGCTGAAGAAATATTTATTCCTACATTAGATTGACATGCAAGCACTACTAGTGTTGGTCTAGACAACAATGGGGAAGATGACGAACCTCCTGCTTCTGTTGCAAAAATACGCAGAGGTAAATTTGATATTCTATTTTGAGACTTTTTCACTTGGTAGATGATAAATGACATTTTTAGTGGTCCACACTGCATAGTAAGGGGACTGATTCAGAATTTATCTTTTCAGCTTGCAATTGTGCTTATTGTCCTTGCCTCATGTTCTTTTCTTATACTTTCATATTGTTTATGTGAAAAATATGATTTGATTTTCAGCAAAATCTGCAAGTGTGTCATCATCACCAACATCAGTTATAGGCTCTTCAAAGCATTCATCTATTAATAAATCAAGTGAATCACATGGTTAGATTCTTGAATACAAACTGTTTCTTAATTATGAACTTTAAAGAGATGGTTAGTTCCTTCTAAGATATATGTCTGATATTCTTATGTCTGACATTGTGCTACACAAAACTACATAGAATGCACAAAAGAAAAACCCTTTATTAAATCCTGGTTGTTCTATTTTAGGTTTTTAATATGTTAACATTGGTGTTATTGTTCTGTGCGCAGTTAAAATGGCTATTAAATCATTCACAGTCCCATATCTTTTTATTGATATGCTAGAAATGAAACCAAACAAGGCAATTTATTTCACATGATCGTCTTGTCATCCCATCTACTAAATCAATTGTTGGTAAGTTGTCACTATGATACTAGTGTACTGTGATACCACCTATTTCATGGAAAAAATAATAACAACAGAATTTCAAGTCCTCAAAGATTAAAAAACACCCAGGATCACATATATAAATCTGCTAAATTTCTCACTAATTTGGAGTGCATTTTTTATCATCTAATAAAATATTGATTACAACAATCCACTGAGTGACTGCTATTGTTTTGTTGGTCATACCTTGTATGCAGTCCACCAACGAAAATTGCAGAGAGTTCACTCAGCTTGGGGAGATTTCTATTACATTATCTGGTTGGTGGGATGATAATGACTATTCGTTGGCTTTTGGAGACATTGCAGAGTTTTTAAAGTACATATGCATTATCAGACTTAAACAAGGTTGCCTTGCAAAGATTAACATTCGTATGCATCTTTCCAGGTAGGTATGAGTTATTTTATGAGAAGACTTGGAGGTGGTATAACCATTCTAGGAAGGCATTGAGGCGGTGCATGGATGACCATGTGATGCTAGGAATGTGCCGAGGCAATGTAGGGATGACGGTGTGGTGTAGGGATGGTGATGTGAAGGCTGTTTAGACGGTTCAGAATTCCACCTAGCCATTATTTGTCAGAGCATGGTTATTTTTTTCATTTTCGGGAAGGTTGTTTACACGGTTCAATGCAAAATGTCATGGATTGTCATTGTCAGGGATAGGGATTGTCAGAGATTAATTCAAGAGCTAAAAACATAGGAAGAGCGAAAAAAATCATTGTATGTAAGGGATTAGTCCAAGAATCCAAATATAAACATTAAAACGAGTGAAAAATAAAACATAAACATTAAGAAGCCAAAGATAGACATTAGTACAAGTGAAAAATAAAACATGGGGAAGAGCGAAGTGCGCAATAAGACCTCAAATCTTATTGTCCAAAGAGATTACAACAAAGAGTTTTTTTAATTATATAAAAAATAAATAAAATGAATTTGTTATGTCAAACATTACAGATTCAACAAAAATATATAGTCAAACAACAAACTAGTGTAAAGTCAACGCCATATCGAATGCTAGAGTCCCTGGCTTGCCTTCGACATGGACTAATAATGGGTAGACAATAGGAGAAAAGTTCTCACCATGAGACTTTCCTATGTTGTGATGAATAACCCCAAGAAAAACACGACTAAGGCTTTCTGAACAAGCTTTTGTGACCAATGGACTCAAGAAAACAATTCCATAAACTACAAAGTTAGGCCTCCACTTAAACTATGGACTTTTTAAAATTTATTTAAGATCCAAAGGGAAAGAAGAAAGTTTGATGGTTATTTATTTGTATTTTTTAAATTATAAATCCATTACAATAAGTACAATCTTAGC
>SNQJ01S0041395.1:6746-31110 GCA_010110895.2 Picea sitchensis
GGAAGTTGATGTACTAACTTACCCCAACGGGGCCCACGTGACTTTTGGTGCTTCATCTCCTAGGGTTAGGTTTTTGGACGTCTAGGGTTTTGGCATTCATGTTTATTGTAAAAAGGCCTTCAGATCCTCATTGTACTCATCTTCTTGCAAATGAGCGTAGCCATCACATCTCTTCTCAGAGATAAGTTGCCATCATTCTAGCAAGCTTGTTTTCAGTCTTCATTTTACAGTTTCAACATTTTTCTTATTTAATAGAAGTAAAGTTTTTTTGTATCTCTGTTATTATTCATTGTGTCTCTGTGTTAATATTATAAATCTGTTTTTTTTCATTTCGTTCTGCTCATAAATCCGGATCACTTTCTGATCAAGAAGACCTTACAAGAAGAAATATGTATTATGGGGTTCTCCTTTTGGCATTTTAATTAATCTTCACATGTTAATAAAGATATCGTTCTTAGCTAGTGTCACAAGACTTTTATAGACCTGTGTTTGATCTCAAGACTCATCTCTCCTTGCTTAGTTCTCTTGGTGCTTCTAGGTGTGTACATTATAGCCTTTATTACTCTTCTTGTGTTATATTATCCTTGCTATCACCTAATATGAAATAGAGGGGTTACTTGGTTCTTGGAGACTCTTCTTGATTGCTCAAAATCTCTAATTATGTATATGCTTTAGTTGGTGGACTATTCTTCTTATTGTCATATGCCTGTGTATGTTTTATATCATCCTAGTTACTAATTGGTAGTGTGACATGAAAATGTTCTTAGCAATCTCATCATTCCCCTTTAGGATGAAGTTGGTAGGATTTGATTCAAGTTCATTTTTTATAATAAAAATAAATGGAACAATTCTTACTATTATCAATTTCACTATCAAGGCTTTATAAATTCTAACCTTGTACAATATCTACTATAAACAGATATTCAGAAAAGATACAATGGCAAATACAAATATTACACAGAGATTTTTCCCCTGGAAAACCAACATATTATATATTCATTCATTGTGTTACAATGTTTACAAATACAAAATACATATAGGAGCCAACGACATCCGAAACCCTAACCCAATGACCTGGATTAGTCCAAAACCCTAATTCCTTAACCCAATGTACTTGCATTTTACATCTTACATTTATTGCATTTCATTCTCTCCATCCAACCCATTTGCATTGCATTCATTAATTTAAATTACTTTACATTAAAGCATTAAAAAAATATCTTACCTTGTATATGGTAGGTTTTCCATTTCAATGAAAATGTGTACTTCGATCCTTTCATTGATTTTCCATTTCAATGAAAAATATCTAATTGGACTCTTTCATCGAATAAACCTATAAACTTGATAAGAGTCATTTGTACATATAAATATAAACAAGGTTTAACCTCTTAGATCATATTAATTAGTGTATTAAAAAGACTAAATGCATTATATTCATAAGAGATGAGGAGCCACATAATGCTCCCTATGGATTGGTTATTCTTTATACATGTTACAAGAAGGATTATTTATAATGAAATGTCTCGATATTGCTTCCCACACCTATATTACATTAATGCACGTTTATTAGTTAATTATGCTCGTTTATCTATGTTCTTTTCAAGATTATATTTCACATCTCAAAATATAATGTTTAATGATTCAAAAATCTCTTGGAACCCATCTCCCTACACGTGAATAGTTAAACACTAATGAAAGTTAAATTAGTTTAAAATCCCTATGGTTAATTTTGACATTCCGTGAGGTTAAATCATTTATAATTATAAGAACCATATATAAACATTAGTCCACATATGACCACAAAGAAAAGTTGTATTTTTAAATCATTAAATATAGAAAAGATAAAATATAAGGGAATCTTATAATAAAATTGGAAACTTTCTTGTAATGTAAGTGCATATTTATAATAAAAGTTGAGTATTTGTTAATGTAGTGGAAGTTTCTTATGATGAAATCGAATACTTTCTTAAGAGACTGTTTAATTTATTAACCTATATAATTGTATAGGTTTAACCTCTTAGATCTTTTTTTAATGTATTAAAAAAGATTTAAAAATATTGTATTACATTTTATTAAAAAACATTAAATATGTAAAAGAAGGTAGAAGCATTGTATTAAAAGAGGGGTAAAACTAGATTGTTTTTTATTATTCTAATAATTTCTTATATTTATATTGTGCTTATTTTATTAATTAATTTAAGCTTATTAACTTGCTCTTGTTTGTTACGTTGATTGATTAATTTAAGTATATTGACTTACTAAGTTCCATCGATTGGTTAATATCTTGATTAACAATTTAGTGCTACTGACGGAAAAGATATATGTTTTTTTATTAGTTAATTTACCTGTGTGAAAAGAATATATGTTTTTTTATTTGTTAAATTACCTTTGTTATTAATTTAATAATGTATGTTCGATTAATTGAATTCGTCATTTGTTGGTAGATGATTTGGTAACGACAAAAGGATATATATGTTTCATTGATTAGAGTGTTGTTGTACATGGAAAAAGAGAATGCCATTGTGACACGAAACCCTAAAATCAAATAGTTACGCTGCTGTCTGCCACTGAAATAGTAATAGTACCTCCAGCACGTGATTATTTCTCGTAGGAAGAGAAGAGCCCACGACATGGGGCCAGGTCTAAGTACCCTATCAAATTTGGGAGCAATGGGTACTATCCGATCGCCTAGCATTTAATGATTGGATTTTGGGTGTACGCTGTTTCAACAATCCAGACCCAAGCATGCAGAGTATTAAAGACTTTTATGGTTAGTCATCATTAAATTCTATTACAAGTTGAATATTGTTATAACAATTGGTGCATGGCAGTCTAGTCTATGCCATGTTGTAGTCTCTGCCATGTTGGAATATGAATAAACTCAAGTTGAAGTATATGTGGTATCCCTGTACAGGATGACAAATATAATAGATCCAACATAGTTTTCTTTGAAATTTATCAAATATGAAAAAATGACTACGAAACACACACAGTAAATATTCAAATATATCCAGCATAGTTTTTTTGAAATTTAGCAAAATTAATATTGTTTGTTACATATATCTGGAATCTGTTTCATATAAAATACACATTAAACATTCAAATATAACAAACATAGTTTTTTTGGAAATTTATCAAAAATTAATAATGTCTATTACATATTTCTGGAAATTTAAATGCGTTTGGGATTGGAGCTCCCGCGGACCATAAAAAGAAATAAGTACAAGAATTAGGATTGTAGAAAGAAGAACTGCGCGACTGTAGAGAGGAAGACTTGAAAAGAAGAAATTGGAAGTTATGAGCCTTTGGATAGAGATTTCTATTTAAAGAGGTAGAATCACTGGATGATAAAGAAAATAAGATGACATCAGTATAGACTTACTATGAAGTTGATGCATTTTTTATGTTGTTGTCCACGGTCGTTGGAATCATGCCAACCGATTGTTGCCCTTCCTCGACGAGGTTGTCCATTCTCCATTGAAACCATTCTTCAATGTAGTTTCTCATGGGGGCCACGTTGATTTCATCCTGGATTTCTATGTCGAAAAGCTCGTTTTCTAATTTCCTTAGATCCACATAAATACTATGCAGAGCCTGTTCAATTTCTTCATTGTGCGCTGCATAGTCCAGTACCCAGTTCTTGAGCTCATCTACACAATATTCAAGGATCCCGTAAAAAATTTCTAAAGACAACCCCTTTAAAATATCAAGTTGTCCATCGAAGGCTTCTTCGGTCATTGACAAGGATTTGAGGACTAAGTTTGGGTCTTGAACCTTGTTAGTACTTCCGGCTAAGTCTATCTGGGTTAGGTTTCTGAATAAATTTTTTTTTTCTGATATGGCTTGTTCACATGATTCGACAATGAGTTGCAGGTTCTTAACTTTCTTTTGCCAACATGCTTTTAATTTTTTGATCCTCTTTGGGGAGGGGAGATCCTCTTGTCTTCTTTTCAGATCCGAGTTGTTGATGGCATGGTTGGCAAAATGGGTCAGCATATGTTCATAGAAATGTTGATCATTTTTAAAATTTGTCTGCAAATGTTCGTGCAAATCATTTGCCCTCTTTCGAAAGGAAGGTATATTTTGTGATGTTTCCCAAGCTTCAATAACTAGCTGCATTTTTTTCTTGATGTTATTCTTTACAAGGGTTCTACACGATGCGAGGAGGCTAGAGGATACTTTTAACTTGGTTGCAAGCGTAGCATGTACGGTTTTTGCTAAAGCACTGGAAAACTCTGGGGTAGCAATGAAAGCCTCCTCAAATTCCTTGACGCGGTCTTTCAGTTTGGCATTCTTCGCTCCAATTCCTACAATGGAATCATCAAGAGCATCACCGGTTACGCGGTGAAATAGGGAGATTTGGGACGACCGCATTTTCCTAAAGTTAATCTATGTACGAGATATGTCTTTCTTATTTGTTACATCTCTCTTTTCAATGACCATATTTTTAGATTGGTTGTTAAAAACAACGCTCTCGAATATGAAGGATTCATCTTCGTCAAAAATGTTGGTCTCAACTATTTCCATTAGGGAACTATGGTGCATCATGTCTGCGGACGGGCCAACTTTGTGCATGTTCTCAGTTTCAATTTCAAGTTGCATCTGTTCACTTTCAATTTCATATTCGTCCCCCTGTCCTAGACTGTTTTTTCTCTTCTTCGTCAGGGGAACTTTGTGAGAACTATTAATTTTTGTGTGAGGGTTCTTATCTCCTCCTCTGTTTGAAGATTTCTGGGTTGTTTTCTTACTGGGGTGGGCCGTTGAAGCAATGCTCTGTGATGTCGTGCTCTTGGGAGTGTTGGCGGGGGACTGGACACTCTTCTCACCAGATACTTTTCCCTGTTGTCTGTACAATTCAGTCGCGCTTTGCAATGTCTCTACGTCGCAATCGCCAGAAGCAGGATTGTTGTCGTCACTGTGTCTGTCTTCAGTCAGGCGTCTATGGAGAAAAGAGTTGCTAAAGCCAACTGCTAGTAAATTTTCTCGAAAAATCCCATTAGGGTCGAACCCTTTTACCCTTTCACAATATGTTAGGTTCAATTTCCTGAAATAGCCTACGAATTTGTCATTCTTGTTGACGTTTCTGCACATGAAGTCCCCGACTTTATAGGGTAGAGGAATGAACTGTTTTTTTCTTGTCATGGAAAAAATGCAACCAGTGGTTGTATTGCCTTGCTATTTTTGTAACAAACATCTTGTATGCGATGTGGCATGGAAGGAAAACAAGATTTTCCTTGGAGCCAAAGACCATTAGTACACTGTGATTTTGTTTTTGTTCAAGTGACCCTTCCTGTTCAAAAACTTGGTTGCTTGGCCAAACATCTGGGGAGCATCATTCCCTAACAACAAATCTTTGAAATCTGAGACAAAGTCATTAAAAACTTCATAAAAACAATGGGAGGCCTTGTACCTCCATAGGGCCTGGTACCATAATGTTATTGTGTCGAATCCACAGTTTATTTTCTTGGAAAGAGACATCTTTGGAAACTGACAACAATTCACAATTGCAAAAATCAAGTAGGATGACATATAAAAAAAAATTGATTCTTTGAATCGTGACAGCTGGGAACAGATTTCAATGGAAATTAGCTTCCCCCAATCGAAAATAAATTGTTCCTTGACTATGAAGTACAAAATACAAATAACTATATGGTAAATGTTTGTCGTGGATTCTTGTAAACAACCAAGCAATTTCCCAGAATGGATTTCTAAAGGAACTTACCTGCAACTTTGTGGTATCTTCAGGAACTGTTGTCGGATCTTCAAGGAACTTGGCTAAGATGTCCAACCTGTTATCATGTTTTTCTAGGAACTGCTTGCAGTCTTGTCCTCTGAAATTCAATGTTGGCTCCGACAATTTTAACATCTTGCGGTAGACCTGAGGTGACAAAGAAACAGGAGAATGGTCGCGCAGTGGAATAATTATTTGTCTTGAAATATATTTTTCAGTGCACCAAGAGACCACCTCCTTATAGTCAAAAACCTCAGGGATGCAGCCTGCACGAGAAATTCTAGAGGTGCAAATCACTTCGTTATGGGTGAATAGGATGAATAGTAAGAGTATTCCATGGACCACTCGAAGTTCTGGTTCTGACGTCCACATATATTCACTGTATATCCACGAAATTGTTGTCGACCTCCTGCCATAAGTTTACAAGAACGTTTGTTTGCTCCAGACGATGATTGAAATGAAGAGTTAGAAGGGAAAATATAACGTTGTGCAAATCTTGATCCAATGCGTGTGAAACAGAGATCTCCTCGAGACGTTTTCTCATTAATGACAATTTCGACAGTTGTTGCATGATGTGTTGTTAACATTAAAGACTAGTAATCACACACATAGAAGTGCGAACATGGCAGATACGAAAATGAGTGATTAAGCATTGGATATTTCTTGAACGGGCAAACGTGATGACCCGTGTTTGAATTGAACAATCGAAAGGGACAATATAAATCTCTACAGATCTTGGTTTAATGTGTATTAATGGGAGATCTCCTCGAGCGTTTCGCTCATTAATGGCAATGTTGATGGTTCCTGCATGGTGAGCTATTAGCATGAAAGGTTACTAATTGCATATTAAGAAAGAAGTACAAAGGTCGCAGAAAGAGTAGTTAAGGAGTGTCTAATTATCGAAAGCGGTCGGACGGGATTCAAAATAGGGTTTCAAGGTACAACTGTTGGAGGCAAGGGAACAAGGGTCAAATTGTGTGTCTCAGAATCTTTTGAGTGCAATGTGCATGACACCGAAGAGGGTATGACAGAACAGGCCAGAGGGCAATTTGTATACCGCGGAAGTCCGGGTAATGTTTGCAAGACACGGAACAATGGAGGTGCAAATGTGAGCCCGCTTATCTCAGAACCCGCAATCGAAAAAGTGGCTCAAGTATGGAATAGAGAAATGGTTGGGCGGATTCATTTTCGCTAATATATTGAAACTTGTAATATATATCACATTGTGTGGAAAGATCTTTTCTGCATGTCTTTGGGTAGAAAATAGAAAATAAGAGAAGATAAATTTCTTTAAATTCGAGGAGTCGAGCTTTAATTAAATTTCACTGTCTCGTCGACGCTTTTGCTTTTTAATGTCGGTCTGTACGGTTGTTGCATGATGAACTAGTAGCATTAAACATTGTTCGGACATAGTAAACAGTGCCTAAGAATTGGAGATTTCGTGAACCCGCCAACCTGAGGAACCGCGAAAAAGATTCCATAAAATGGGCAAGTATGGAAAGTCGTCGGACAGGCTTCAGAATTAGGGTGACAATGGCTCCCCAGGAGACGTGACTTCCCGAGGGTCAAATTGTATGTCTCGGAACTTGAATGCAAAATGTGTACCAAGGAAGAGAGGATGATATGGGATTCCGGTAGTCAATTTGTATATGGAAGAAATGACATGTTTAAGGTTCATGCACAACAAAGTGCTAGCATTAAAGCTTGTCAATGAAATTTCCAAAGAGAAGTAGGAAGGTGGCAGGGGCAGGGAACAACAAGTAAGGAATGGCTAACTATCAAAAGTGATTGGTAACGCTTCGAAATAGGGCTACAAGATACAACCATCAGAGGTGAGGGCCCGAGGGTCAAATTGTATCTCTCGAGAGTGTTGAACGCATAATGTGTAACATGGAAGAGGGCATGATGATGCATTCCTGCGAACAAACTGTATATCGCAGAACTCCGGGTATTGTTTGCTAGTCATGGAATGTTGGAAAAACAATCGTGAGGCCGACAGTCCGAGAACCCACAATCAAAAAACCAGAAGGGCAGATCGATACACAATAAATGTACAATGTCATGGATATACAACCAACTTGGGGCTAAGTATTGAAAGGAACGATGGACGCCTGGGCTCATGACGGGGCATTCCAGTGCACTAATTGTATATCGTGGAACTCCAGGCACTGTTTGCAAGTTGCGGAAGGTTCCAAACACAATTTTGAGGTCGTCAATCCGGGAACTTGCAATCAAAAAAGTGTCCAAGTATGGAATACAAAAATGTTGGGCCAGACTTGTTTTCGCTAATATATTGAAATTTGTAATAGCTTTTCCTTTAGCTGGCAAGATCTTCTTTGCATGTTTTTGGACAAGTTTTGTAGGGATGGTTAGTCCTCGAGACTTCTGCTTATTAATGACGATCTTTACGGTTGTTGCATGATGGCATTTTAGTATTAAACCTTTGGTGTTGCATATTTGGAAAGAAGTACGGGAATGGCCGGAACATGAAACAGTGACCAGGAATTGAAGATTTTGTGAACCCGCCAACAAGAGGATCCAAAATAGGGTGAAAAGCCTCCCCCAGAAGACGTGAGGCCCCGACGGTCAAATTGTATCGCTCAGAACATTTGAATGCATAATCTGTAACACGGAAGAGGGGACGATGTCAGAATTCGATAGTCAATTTGTATATAGTGGAGGACAGGGTACCAATTGTTTCGTACCAGTGTGTTTAGTTCTCACTAGTAAGAGCATAATTAATGTATATTAGGAAGGACGGGAAGTTAGTCGGGATGGAAGGCAGAGACAGATACTTTGAAACATTTGTGAACCATGGTAGAGTGAAGCTTGTGAGTTCGAGGAGTCCATGGTGGAATTGCAGATCACGGAAGTTTTGAGTGCAAGATGTATATCACGGAACAAGAAGAAGAAGAGTTTGAATGCGCCAACCCGACAACCGCGGGCATAAAATTGGATAAGTATGGAAAGGAACAACGACCAGTCAGATTTGTCATGTGAAGATATAGATGGAGATGAAGATATGTCAGCCCTAGAGGCTGGAGGATACTTTTAACTCGGCTGCAAGCGTAGCACGCAAGGTTTTTGCTAAAGCACTGGCAAACTCTGGGGTAGCAATGAAAGCCTCCTCAAATTCCTTGACGCAGTCTTTCAGTTTGGCATTCTTCGCTTCAATTCCTACAATGGAATCATCAAGAGAATCACCAGTTACGCAGTGAAATAGGGAGATTTGGGACGACCGCATTTTCCTAAAGTTAATCTATGTACGAGATATGTCTTTCTTATTTGTTACATCTCTCTTTTCAATGACCATATTTTTAGATTGGCTATTAAAAACAATGTTCTGGAATACGAAGGATTCATCTTCGTAAAAAATGTTGGTCTCAGATATTTCCATTACGGAACTATGGTGCATCATGTCTGCGGGCGGGCCAACTTTGTGCATGTTCTCAATTTCAATTTCAAGTTGCATCTGTTCACTTTCAATTTTAGGTTCGTCCGCCTGTCCTACACTATTTTTTCTCTTCTTCGTCAGGGGAACTTTGTGAGAACTATCAATTTTTGTGCAAGGGTTCTTATCTCCTCCCCCGTTTGAATATTTCTGGGTTTCTTTCTTACTGGGGTGGGTCGTTGAAGAGATGCTCTGTGATGTCGTTCTCTTGGGAGTGCTGGCGGGGGACTGGACACTCTCCTCACTGTATACTTTTCCCTGTTGTCTGTAAAATTCAGTCGCGCTTTGCAATGTCTCTACGTCGCAATCGCCAGAAGCAGGATTGTTGTCGTCACCGTGCATGTCTTCAGTCTGGTGTCTATGGATAAAAGAGTTGCTAAAGCCAGCTGCTAGTAAATGTTCTCGAAAAATCCCATTAAGGTCGAACCCTTTTAGCCTTTCACAATATGTTAGGTTCAATTTCCTGAAATTTCCTGCGAATTCGTCAATCTTGTTGATGTTTCTGCACATGAAGTCCCCGACTTTATAAGGCAGAGGAATGAACTATTTTTTTTTCTTGTCATGGAAAAAATGCAACCAGTGGTTGTATTGCCTTGCTATTTTTGTAACAAACATCTTGTCTGTGATATGGCATGGAAGGAAAACAGAATTTTCCTTGGAGCCAAAGACCATTAGTACAATGTGATTTTGCTTTTGTTCAAGTGTCCCCTTCCTGTTCAAAAACTTGGTTGCTTGGCTAAACATTTGGGGAGCATCATTCCCTAACAAAAAATCTTTGAAAACTGAGACAAAGTCATTAAAAACTTCATAAAAACAATGGGAGACCTTGTGCCTCCATAGGGCCTGGTACCATAATGTTACTGGGTCGAATCCACAGTTTATTTTCTTGGAAAGAGACAACTTTGGAAACAGACAACAATTCACGATTGCAAAAATAAAGTAGGAATGACATATAAAAAAAAATCGATTCTTTGAATCGTGACAGCTGAGAACAGATTTCAATGGAAATTAGCTTCCCCCAATCGAAAATAAATTGTTCCTTGACTATGAAGTACAAAATACAAATAACTATACGGGAAATGCTTGTCGTGGATTCTTGTAAACAACCAAGCAATTTCCCAGAATGGATTTCTAAAGGAACTTACCTGCAACTTTGTGGTATCTTCAGGAACTATTGTCGTGTCTTCAAGGAACTCGGCTAAGATGTCCAGCTCGTTATCATGTTTTTCTAGGAACTACTTGCAGTCTTGTCCTCTGAAATTCAATGTTGGCTCTGACAATTTTAACATCTTGCGGAAGACCTGAGGTGACAAAGAAACAGGAGAATGGTCGTGCAGTGGAATAATTATTTGGCTTGAAATATATTTTTCGGCGCACCAAGAGACCATCTCCTTACAATTAAAAACCTCAAGGACGCAGCCTGCACGAGCAATTCTAGAGGTCCAAATTACTTCGTTATGGGCGAACAGGATGAATAGTAAGAGTATGCCATGGACCACTTGAAGTTATGGTCCTGACGTCCAAAGATATTCACTGTATATCCATGAAACTGTTGTCGACCTACTGCCATAAGTTTACAAGAACATTTGTTTTCTCCAGACGATGATTGAAATAAAGAGTTGGAAGAGAAAATATAATGCTGCACAAATCTTGGTCCAATGCATGTGAAACAGAGATCTCCTCGAGACTTTCGCTCTTTAATGACAATTTCGAAGGTTGTTGCATGATGTGTTGTTAACATTAAAGACTATTAATCGCACACATAGAAGTGCGAACATGGCGGATACGACAATGAGCGATTAAGCATTGGAGATTTCTTGAACAGGCAAACGCGATGACCCGTGTTTGAAACGAACAATCGAAAGGGACAATATAAATCTCTGCATATCTTGGTTTAATGTGTATTAATGGGAGATCTCCTTGAGCGTTTCGCTCATTAATGGAAATGTTAACGGTTCCTGCATGGTGAGCTATTAGCATCAAAGGTTACTAATTGCATATTAAGAAAGAAGTGTGAAGGTCGCGGAAAGAGCAGTTAAGGAGTGTCTAATTATCGAAAGCGGTCGGGCGGGATTCAAAATAGGGTTTCAAGGTACAACTGTTGGAGGCGAGGGAACGAGGGTCAAATTGTATGTCTCAGAAGCTTTTGACTGCAATATGCATGACACCAAAGAGGGTATGACAGGACAGGCCAGAGGGCAATTTGTATATCGCGGAAGTCTAGGTAATGTTTGCAGGACACGGAACAATGGAGGTGCAAACGTGAGCCCGCTTTTCTCGGAACCCGCAATCGAAAAAGTGACTCAAGTATGGAATAGAGAAATTGCTGGGTGGATTCATTTTCGCTAATATATTGAAACTTGTAATATATATTGCATTGTGTGGCAAGATCGTTTCTGCATGTCTTTGGGCAGAAAAGAGAAAATAATAGAAGATAAATTTATTTAAATTCAAGGAGTTGAGCTTTAATTAAATTTCATTGTCTCGTCGACGCTTTTTCTTTTTAATGGTAGTATGTACGATTGTTTCATGATGAACTAGTAGCATTAAACCTTGTTCAGGCATAGTAAACAGTGCCTAAGAATTGGATATTTCGTGAACCTGCCAAACCGAGGAACCGCGAAAAAGATTCCATAAAATGGGCAAGTATGGAAAGTCGTCGGACGAGCTTCAGAATTATGGTGATAATGGCTCCCCAGGAGACGTGACTTCCCGAGGGTCAAATTGTATGTCTCGGAACATGAATGCAAAATGTGTACCAAGGAAGAGGGGATGATATGGGATTCTGGTAGTCAGTTTGTATATGGAATAAATGACATGTTTAAGGTTCAAGCACAACGAAGTGCTAGCATTAAAGCTTGTCAATGAAATTTCCAAAGAGAAGTAGGAACGTGGCGGGGGCAGGGAACAACAAATAAGGAATGGCTAATTATCGAAAGCAGTTGGTAACGCTTCAAAATAGGGCTACAAGATACAACCAACAGAGGTGAGGGCCCGAGGGTCAAATTGTATCTCTCGGGAGTGTTGACCGCATAA
This sequence comes from Picea sitchensis, assembly GCA_010110895.2. Lineage (NCBI taxonomy): Eukaryota > Viridiplantae > Streptophyta > Pinopsida > Pinales > Pinaceae > Picea > Picea sitchensis. The sequence goes on from SNQJ01S0041395.1 coordinate 18,965, forward strand.
TGTGTAACATGGAAGAGGGCATGATGATGCATTCCTGTGGACAAACTGTATATCGCGGAACTCCGAGTACTGTTTTCTAGTCATGGAATGTTGGAAACACAATCCTGAGGTAGCCAGTTCGGGAACCCGCAATCGAAAAAATGGAAGGGCAGATCGATACACAGTAAATGTACAATGTCATGAATATACAACCAACTTGGGGCTAAGTATTGAAAGGAATGATGGACGACTGGGCTCATGACGGGGCATTCCAGTGGACTAATTGTATATCGCGGAACTCCAGGCACTGTTTGCAAGTTGCGGAAGGTTCCAAACACAATTTTGAGGTTGTCAATCCGGGAACTTGCAATAAAAAAAGTGTCCAAGTATGGAATACGGAAATGTTGGGCCAAACTTGTTTTCACTAATATATTGAAATTTGTAATAGCTTTTCCATTAGCTGGCAAGATCTTCTTTGCATGTTTCTGGACAAGTTTTGTAGGGATGGTTAGTCCTCGAGACTTCTGCTTATTAATGACGATCTTTACAGTTGTTGCATGATGGTGTTTTAGTATTAAACCTTTGGTATTTCATATTTGGAAAGAAGTACGAGGATGGCCGGAACATGAAACAGTGACCAGGAATTGAAGATTTCGTGAACCCGACAATAGGAGGATCCAAAATAGGGTGACAAGCCCCCCCTAGAAGATGTGAGGCCCCGACGGTCAAATTGTATTACTCAGACCATTTGAATGCATAATCTGTAACATGGAAGAGGGGACGATGTCGTAATTCGATAGTCAATTTGTATATAGCAGAGGACCAAGTACCAATTGTTTCGTACCCGTGTGTTCAGTTCTCACTAGTAAGAGCATAATTAATGTATATTAGGAAGGACGGGAAGTTAGTGTGGATGGAAGGCAGTGATAGATACTTTGAAACATTTGTGAACCATGGTAGAGTGAAGCTTGCGAGTTCGAGGAGTCCATGGTGGAATTGTAGATCACATAAGTTTTGAGTGCAAGATGTATATCACAGAACAAGAAGAAGAATAGTTCAAACTCTCCAACCCGACAACTGCGACCATAAAATTGGCTAAGTATGGAAAGGAACAGCGGTCGGTCAGATTTTTCATGTGAAGATATAGATGGAGATGAAGATATGTCATCCCACCAACGATGGAACCCGCGGTCATAGAAAGGCGACTAAGTATATAACCAGAAAGCAATAATACACGAGAAGAAGAAAAGGGAAAAAGGGCTAAGGAGTCTGCGGTGGAATTATAGATCACGGAAGTTTTGAGTGCAAGATGTATATGATGGAACAAGAAGCAACATAATTCAAAAGCACCAACCCGACAACCACGGCCATAAAATTGGCTAAGTATGGAAAGGAACAACGTTCGGTCGGATTCGTCATGTGAAGATATAGATGGAGATAAAGATATGTCATCCCATCAACATTGGAACATGCGGTCACAGAAAGGCGACTAAGTATATAACCAGAAAGCGATAATACACAGGAATAAGAAAAGGGAAAAAGGGCTAAGGAGTCCGCGGTGGAATTATAGATCATGGAAGTTTTGAGTGCAAGATGTATATCACGGAACAAGAAGCAACAGAGTTGGAAAGCGCCAACCTGGCAACCGCGGCCATAAAATTGGCTAAGTATGGAAAGAAAGAGCGGTCGGTCGGATTCGTCATGTGAGGATATAGATGGAGATGAAGATATGTCAGCCTGGCAATGCTGGAACCCATGATCATAGAAAGGAGACTAAGTATATAACTAGAAAGATATAATACACGGGAAGAAGAAAAGGAGAAAAGGACTAAGTATCTCATAGAAGAACATCTATTGTTTGTTTATTAATGCCAATACTTTCGAACCCCTGGTGATTTCTCACTAGTAAAAGCATAAATTGCAGATCGCAGAAGTTTTTTGGGTGCAAGATGTATATGACAAAACAGGGGACATAAGTGTTGGATACCACAAACCCGAGACCCGATGAACAGATAATTGGCTAAGAATTGAAAGGGACTGCGGTCGGTCGAGCTCATGGTGTCAAGATATAGATCAAGAGCTACCAATTTGCGAATCCAGGAGGTCATGATCACATAGATGCGACCAAATATAGAACCACAAAGGGATAATAGACGGGGAGAAAAGAGGAAAAATTAAAAGAGAAAGTGTTTATATTTATTCCAATAGTATTCATATTAACATATATTAATAGATTATTTATGGTCCAAATGTAAATCATCTTCCAATTTCCAGGATCCTGTTTGGTTCGCAAATTTCGTTGAAATCCATAAGCGATAAAAAGGAAAAAAACGACGGATGGATAGGCTCGTGACAAAGCTTTCCAGCGGATAAACTGTATATCGCGGAACACCGGGCACTGTTTGCAAGTTGTGGAGGATTCAAAACATAATTTTGAGGTTGGAGATTTCGTGAACCCGCCAACGCGAGGATCCAAAATAGGGTGACAAGGTCTCCCCAGAAGACGTGAGGCCCCGACGGTCAAATTGTATAGCTTAGAACATTTGAATGCATAATGTGTAACATGGAAGAGGGGATGATGTCGGATTCCGGTAATCAATTTGTATATGGCAGAGGTGCGGGTGCCAATTCTTTCGTACCAATGTGTTCAGTTGTCACTAGTAAGAGAATAGTTAATGTATATTAGGAAGGACGGCAAGTTAGTGGGGATGGAAGGCAACGACAGATACTTTGAGACATTTGTGAACCCTCGTAGAGTGAAGCTTGTGAGTTCAAGGAGTCTGCGGTGGAATTGTAGATCACAGAAGTTTTGAGTGCAAGATGTATATCATGGAAGAAGAAGCAACCGAGTTCGTAGGCTCCAACCTGGAAACGGTGGCCATAAAATCGGCCAAGTATGGAAAGGAATAGCGGTCGGTCAGATTCGTCATGTGAGGATATAGATGGGGATGAAGATATGTCATCCTTCCAACTCTGGAACCCGCGATCATAGAAAGGCGACTAAGTATATAACCAAAAAACAATAATGGACTGGGAGAAGAAAAGGGGAAAAGGGCTAAGTATCTCACAGTAGAAAATCTACTTTTCGTTTATTGATGCCAATCTTTTCGAACTCCTGGCGAGTTCTCATTAGTAAAAGCATAAATTGAATATCACAGAAGTTCTTTGGCTGCAAGATGTATATGACAGAACAGGGGACATAAGTGTTGGATACCGCAAAACCAGTACTTGGTAGCCAGATAATTGGCTAAGTATTGGCGAAGAGAATTTTTTTATATTTATTCCAATAATATGTTAATAGATTATTTCTGGTTCAAATGTAAATCATCTCCCAATTTGCAAGATGTTGTCCTGTTCAAAAATTTCGTTGAAATCATGGAAGTTTTGAGTGCAAGATGTATATAACGGTACAAGAAGCAGCAAACTTCGAAAGCACCAACCGGGAAATTGCGGCCATAAAATTGGCTAAGTATGGAAATGAACATATGTCGGTCAGATTCATCATGTGAGGATATAGATGGAAATGAATATATGTCATCCCACCAACCCTGGAACCCGCGATCATAGAAAGGCGACTAAGTATATAACCAGAAAGAGATAATAGATGGGAAGAAGAAAAGGGGAAAAGGGCTAAGTATCTCACAGAAGAAAATCTATTGTTCATTTATTATTGCAAATCACAGAAGTTCTTTGGCTGCAAGATGTATATGACGGAACAGGGGACATAGGTGTCTAATACCGCAAACCTGAGACCCGATGGCCAGATAATTGGCTAAGTTTTGGACAAAAGAAATTTTTTACATTTATTCCAATAGTTTTCATATTAGTATATATTAATAGATTATTTCTGGTTCAAATGTAAATCATCTTCCAATTTGCAAGATGTTGTTCGGTTCGCGAAATCGTTGAAAACAATAAGCAATAGAAATAAATATATATATATATATATATATATATATATACATGACGCAACATTTTTTTTGTGTATGCATGGATATTATCAAATAGAAGAAATTACAATATATGCAAGATATTGAACAAGAACATGATGTCAACACTTGAGTTGCCTTGTTGTAATAGTCATTAATTCATTCTATTTACGGGACCCGAAGAATGAAAGTAGGTCGGGTCCTCCAATTTTTTTCTTTAAGTATAAGGCGAGCGCCACATAAGTATGGTCTATGACAAATTGTTCTTCCATGTAAAATGTAAGGAACGAACAGAGTATCCTTTATTTAAATTGAAGTACTAGGCAACAGAAAGAAAAGCTTGTCATTCATATTTAACGAAACAGAAAAAAAAAAAGTACTAAATAAAATGAAAAGCAATACCAGATATTGGAAAACACCATTAAAAATACCGCAAACATTCTATATTCAAATAAGATGGGTTATAGAATACAGCTGAGATTATTTGCCACAATGACTGTGATTTGGCCTTCCGCTGACCAAAAACAATATGTACAATATTGAAGCTTGTGGACAGTCTTCTTAATGATCAAATGCTTGATTCATAAAAAACAATGAGTTGAATATCAATTTCGGGTCTTGGACTTCATTGGTGCTGCAAACTAGATATATCCCAGCTTTTTGAATAGCTTGTCTCTTCTAGATATGGCATGCCTACATTGGTTAGTTATTCAACATTCCATTCCTTGTTAAGTGTTAATTTCCCTTCATCGTCGAAAACTTGGGGTTTAAGGTGCCTTCCTTGTAATGTTCTTGACCATTTACATCATAGACAACTTAGAAATGCAATTTGGGCCCAATTCAAAGTCGATGGATTCGTTTTATGTGACGTCGGCTTTGGGGGAAACAAATCATGTTAGGCAACAAAAGTTGAGACAAAAAAAAAATCAAGTATGTTGTGACTGTTATTCTCCCTGTATTCGATATCTGTTTGGTTGAAAAGCCTGCATAAAGATTTGTATGTTGAACTTCTTTTTTTTATTACGGTAAATTGGAAGGGATGTCCAAGCCAGCTACAAAATTTTCCTCTATTGAAGTACATAGCTTCTTCCAGCAGCATAGGTCTGGCAAGTGTATCAAATGTTGCAGATCGCAACAAAATATATCTTTCATTGTAGGGGTGGAGGACATGGCGGACCACAAAAAGGTATGGAATGTTCGGAAGTGATGCCAAATATCACTCCATGCCCGAATACACTCAGAAGGAAACTATAAAATTGGATACCAACGAACATGAGAAACTGTATGTGTGTTTGAATCAACATTCTAAAATTACTAAAAGTTTTATGCCAAAGTTGTAACATAATTGACAGACAGCCAATTTCTATGTCAAATAGTGTTGAGCGACCTTTGTATGCAGTAACAAACTCGACATACAATCAACTTTCGATCACTACTAATACTAATGTCAAGTGTAAGAAGTCGTGATCCCAGGTTCCAGGTAGGTTCACCTCTAGGAATCCACATAGGTGGTCACCCCAGGCTCTAGATAGCTTCGGCTTCGAACATTGACATTGGCAATGGTGATGGGAGCAGTGCTACTGACTACAGTGCGACAATGCAATGAACAAGCAGGGTTGCCATTGTCAAAGCACTTAAACTGCAAGATTGTCAGACCTGCAAAGAACATCGTCTTTAGTGTTGTTTTCTCACGAAATCTACAATGTTGCTTTGAGTCCATAAATCTTTGGACGTTGGGTGTCATGTGCAATAATGACCTTGACGTTAGGTACATGTTAGACATCTATTATCTGACATTGCAGTGTTAATGCAATTGACATAGTGGACGACGGCTCAATTGCATTGGCACAAACAATATTAATTTTGTGATTAATTAACATCCTTGAAGGATGTGAATCTCAAAGCCATTCTCTCGTCTTTCAATTGGGCCTCTATGGCATCTCTAAGGTGTCTTACATGTCCATGACCAGGAACATTAGAACGAAGGCACCCTAAAGCCCAACTCTTTGATGATAGAGAGAAATGGGAATAAGTATTTAAAATCAACACTAGAGGATGACAGTATAATCTTCCGTAGATTTTGGTTTAATTCATCTTAATGGCATATGCCCTCGATATTTTCACTTATTAATGCCAATATTTTAGAATATGTGCATTGAATAGTGACTAATAGCACGTAATAATGTTCCCATATCTGAGCAGATTCTCAAATATGACAGCTTGTAGCATATGCACAATATTAAAGAGGGACATGACGTCAAGACCTCTGTGGATGGGAGCGTGGTAGTACAGTATTGCATTGTTACTATGATGATGCCTTTAAAAAATAAAATAGCTAATATGTTTTTTGCAAATTCAAAATGCCAATCTTTTCGAATATGTGCATTGAATAGAGACTAATATCACGTAATAACATTCCCATATCCAAGCAGATTCTCAAATATGACAACCCGTAACATATGCACATTATTAAACAGGGACACGACGTCAAGACATCTATGGATGACATGCTCATGGATGGAAGCGTGGTTGTACAGTATTGCACTGATAATATGATGATGCCCTTAAAAAACTAAAATAGCCAAAAACAAAATTGCAAATTTGAAATGCAAGCAATTTTTTTTATCAGATCCCATAATATTCGCCTGTTTATGCATTTTAATGGGAGATGTCCTCGATCTTTCCACTTATTAAATGAAATATTTTCGAACCTGTCTGGTTGGTTGTCACTTTTAAAAGCATAATTAATGTGCATTGGGAAGGGAAGAAGGTGGTGGGATGGAGGGGAGCAAAAAAATGCTTTAAAACTTTTCTGAACGCGTGAACCTGTGAAACTTTGAGGACTCGACTAAGTATGGAAAGGAAGGTTGGATAGACAGACTCATTGTAGGTAGAGGCAGGGTTGGGAGTTTGAGGAGTTCGGGTTCGAATTGTAGAGCATGGAAGTTTTGGGTGCAAGATGTATACCCTGAACACGAGTCACCATAGTTCGATAGCACCTATCCGCGAACCCACGTTCATAAAATTGGCTAAGTATGCAAATGAACGGCGGTATAGAACCCACCATGAAGATGAATATTTGTTAGTTCGCCACACCGGGAACCCACAAGCACAGAAACGTGACAAACTATAGAACCATAAACACATAATAGAGGGTAAGAACAAAAGGGGAAAATGAGCAAGTTTAGAAGAAATTGGATAAATATGCAAACGAACGGCGGACAGCTGGACTCGTGATGTGAAGATATAGATGGATATGGTGATTGGTCAATTGGCCACCCCAGGAAACTGCAACTATAGAAACGTGGCAAAGTATAGAACCAGAAACGCATAATAGAGCAGAAGAACAAAAGGTAAAAACGAGAAGTTTTACAAGAGGAAAAAGAAAGGGAGAGAAGAACTTTATCATTCAGACAACAAGACTTGCTCTCATAACTATGAAGGCATAGGAAGACATTAACCATGGGAAAAAACATCATCGACTATGAAATATAGTTGGAGCCCGACAAGCACTGGTTGAAGCCATAGGAGATGAAATTTACATCGGCTGCAAATTTTTTCATATTATTTTATCTTAATAGTATTTTCTGGGGAGCCAACTGCAAAACAATGTAAGAATAGATCCAACTGCAGATGCAACACCCCAACATTGCAAAGCTTAAGAAAACAATAGAAAGCAACAAATAACAACATAGTTAAGAAACACCAAAAGGCCCAACTGTAGCCACAGGACCCGAACCCTGCAAAGTTGAATCAAACAACAATAAGAAGCATCCAGGGAACAAAAAAAGCAAGCACCAACCAGTCGACCAGGAACAATATTGGCCAAATTCATTGCACACAAGATTGTATCAAAAAATTCGGAGGAAAATGTACTGCAACACATCTGTTAACCAAATAGTTCAGGCTGTGAGATTTGTCACGTAAAATTCAAAGCTGGGAGGACCGTCTAAAGGCCAATGTTCGACACAGAACCTACCTCCATCACATAAATAGTGATGCATCACAATAGGAAATCGTATTACAAAGATGTTTTTCAAGAGTATTTCGACCCAGGCATCCCCAATAATCAAATTTCCCACCTATAAACTGCAAATATCAAGCAAAAATAAACAGGGCACCCAAACCCACCTGTCAATGGGGAATGACAGAAGGCCAGTTCCAATCGTTGTTGAATAACCCCAAGCGTGCAAACTACAACAAGACCAACAGGAAAACAACAACAACAACAACAACAACAGGAAAATAAGAAATCAGTGAACATACAAGAAGCAAGCATGAACCAGTGAACCAACAATGTCGTTGAAGAACAATATTGTCGACATTGACTGCAGAGAACATTGCATATAAAAAAAAGGGGAAAAAATGTATTGTAATAGGCCTGCTAAGTAAACATTTAAGAAAGAATGCAGTGTGTCGGCTCTGCTACGTACAAAAAAGAAACATTGATTACATTATTTTATAAAATAATAATAATAATAATAAATTAGTAACAATAGTTCGAACAGTAGAACCTATGTAAGTAAAAAAAAATTATTCAAAATACAAAACTTATAAAAAACTGACTATCTATCTTCAAACTTTGGATATCCAAACATTTCAAGAAAAAAACAGGCAACTAATAACAACTCAGAAAGATTGTATATGATAAAAAACTTTGGATATGATAGCATATAAAACATTGGGAATAGCAAAGCCAACAATAAGACCTCCCATCTATTATCCAATCAGATCATGACATATATGCTATTTTTTATTATATAAAAATCAAAGTTCTTAGTTCCCTAGCTCCAACAATAGATATTATGCAAATATTTGTGGTCAAAGGAAAAACTAATATGAAGTCAACGAATTATTGATCGCTATAGTCCCTCTATGCCTTCGACGGGGACTAATAAGATTTGATAATGTATATGCATTTTATTATCATATTTAATGTAAGATTATAAAGCTTGTTCACTGTAAAATTTTGGTATTAAGTTATCAATTTTATCAATCTTTTTAAAAATATTTTTTCTAAATAAACTTAAGATGTGAAATGCATATGATTGATTGTCTCAATGGTTTATAATGTTACGAGTCTATAATCAAATACTAGTTCGTCAAAAATCATGCATATAAATGCATTCTTTCCATACTCAAACATATAATGTAGCTATAAAGCTACATTATATGTAGCTAGCATTCTTTTCATACTCAAACATATAATGTAGCTATAAAGCTACATTATATGTGTGAAATATCTTGTTTGATTATTGGAAAATTTCCTCTAACCTATATTTCTCTATATGTAAATGATTAGACACAAGCTAAGGTTAAATTAGTTAATGATTATTTTAGTGTATTAATTTTAATTATTTGTTTAATCGTAAAGTTTTACTTTCTCAAGATTTGGTTGAGAATTTGTTTCTTTTTGTTAATCAAGTTATATAGTTTTCAAAATCTAATAATATGTAATGGTCTAATGAAGTGGTTGATATCCAATGAAATGGCATGTATCCATGGGCTTAGCAATAGTGTCATAGATTATGTGATATCTAATATCCTCATTTACAACTAAATTGTGAATTTAGACATCTTAAACGACTATGCATAAAAGAACTAAAATAACTCAATCTTTGAAAAAATAAATTTCATATTTAAAGACTTAAATAATGAATTAATCTCTTATTAAATAAGGACAATATTGAAGGCCTTTATAATAAAAACCCTCTACTTCCATTAACAAGTTCNGCCTTCGACGGGGACTAATAAGATTTGATAATGTATATGCATTTTATTATCATATTTAATGTAAGATTATAAAGCTTGTTCACTGTAAAATTTTGGTATTAAGTTATCAATTTTATCAATCTTTTTAAAAATATTTTTTCTAAATAAACTTAAGATGTGAAATGCATATGATTGATTGTCTCAATGGTTTATAATGTTACGAGTCTATAATCAAATACTAGTTCGTCAAAAATCATGCATATAAATGCATTCTTTCCATACTCAAACATATAATGTAGCTATAAAGCTACATTATATGTAGCTAGCATTCTTTTCATACTCAAACATATAATGTAGCTATAAAGCTACATTATATGTGTGAAATATCTTGTTTGATTATTGGAAAATTTCCTCTAACCTATATTTCTCTATATGTAAATGATTAGACACAAGCTAAGGTTAAATTAGTTAATGATTATTTTAGTGTATTAATTTTAATTATTTGTTTAATCGTAAAGTTTTACTTTCTCAAGATTTGGTTGAGAATTTGTTTCTTTTTGTTAATCAAGTTATATAGTTTTCAAAATCTAATAATATGTAATGGTCTAATGAAGTGGTTGATATCCAATGAAATGGCATGTATCCATGGGCTTAGCAATAGTGTCATAGATTATGTGATATCTAATATCCTCATTTACAACTAAATTGTGAATTTAGACATCTTAAACGACTATGCATAAAAGAACTAAAATAACTCAATCTTTGAAAAAATAAATTTCATATTTAAAGACTTAAATAATGAATTAATCTCTTATTAAATAAGGACAATATTGAAGGCCTTTATAATAAAAACCCTCTACTTCCATTAACAAGTTCTCTATCAAGGTGTATAGGAAAATAGAATGATCAACCCTAATGCAGAGTGTAAGATTACTAGAAGAGCCATTAGGGGTGCTTCTAAAGAGTTCATAAAATTTGACAAAATAAATAGGTATAAAGCCCTAATTAAAATTTTAAAATGTATAGAAAGCAAGAATGCTTTTAGGCCTCTCTAAGTAGATCCTAAGAAATTCTATGGACAAATTCTAACTCTTAAAACTAAAGAAAACAATATGATTTCCTGAAGGGAATAGAATTCCTATCTTAAACTTTATGAATCCCTTGTGTCATGGACAACATTCAAAACCATTTTACATTGGAATACGTTTTTTCTTTAAAAGACCAATTTGGGGTTAAGCAACTCACAAAAGGGAAAGCTAAGAACATCTAAAGCTACCAGGCTAAAATCCTAAAAATTAAAGGGCTTACTCTCATCCCTCACATTCACAAGCTCTTAAGTCTTGTAGTCAAACAAGGTTTCCTTAATCATGGACTCAAACTTGTTGTTCCTAATTTTAAAAGCAGGTATAAACACAACCCCTCTAATTATAAGACCATCAAGATTAGCCCTCTTTTAACCGAGCTATATATGGAATTATTATGGAAAATAAAATTAGCATATGGCTCAAAAGCCAAGGAAAAATGGCTAAAGGCCAAGCTGGATTAAGGAGACTACCATTCAATTATGGACCACTGTGTTACACTTACAATCATTGCCAAGGTGTGTATTAATAATAAAACCAATCTCGTGTGTTGCTTTCTTGACATTAGAAAATTGAAACACTTAATTTAATAAAAGATGGAGTGAATGTATAAAAAACAGGTATAAATACATTGTATTCAATGAGAAATGTGATGTATATATCAAAAAAACAAGTTGTCTAATTGTTCTAAGTTTTGTCCTTTTCGTTGCCAAAACGTAGAATGTTTAGACTATCGCTAAAAAGAAAGTAAATGCATTCATTAAATGAAATATGTAATGTATATATAAAAAGAAGATAAATACATTGCATTAAATGAAATATGACGTGAGACCAAATTCTCATTGTGCATTACTTATTATCGCATATTTCTTTTTATTGGTTAATTTATGTTTTCTAATTAATGTTTGTTCAAATAATTAAATTAGTGAATAAGAAATTATCTTTATACACAAAAAAAAATAGGCATTGGTTGAATTCATTTTTGAATGCAGAAGTGGATTCAACATGATTCTACAGAAACAATCACTTAAATATATGAATCCAATAATTTCTTGCTGGATTTTGGGTAAATATAATGGCAGAAGTGTCCTCAGACACACACTTTTATTAAATAGGAAAAGAAATTACATAAGAGACTTTGCAAGAGTTTACACCCGAACAACCCAATACTCTTGCAATGAGCTATATATAAGCTAAATGTCCTAACAAACTCTAGATGTGGATCACTTATTAAATAAACAAGTGTCCATTTACAATAAATGCTATCTTAACAATCTTATAACAATACTCCTAATTTAGATCCTAAGATACGACACCTCTCTAGAGTCATATCTTTTACAACAATAATGTATTTCTAAAAGTTTACATTTATTAATCAAATATTCTAGATTATTAATTTAATATTCTAAATTAATAATCATTTTATCCTAACTTTATAAACTAT